>JAGDQO010001853.1:436189-447806 GCA_018342035.1 Solanum appendiculatum
GTTATGTTTTGACTATGAGGATGAGCCCGGTAGTTTGTCTTGGCCCCCGCTAAGTACTCATGTTTAGAGGTGGTGTTGGACAAGTTGTGTATTATGCTTGACCTTGACTCATCTATGGTATTTATGTATCATTTCTTTTTTTTGCTCCCTTAGTCCCGATTTCCCCCTTGATTATGCTTATCGTTTATGGTCATTTAATTGCTTCCGCGACCAAGGATGTGTAATGATACGCTATGAGGCTTGTTTAGGGTTCCTTCGGGTTCCCCATTCGCCGGTCACATCTAGGCCCTAGGCTTGGGTCGTGACAGTCACTGATCTTTCCTGTGGACTTTGTTGTCCTAAATTTTGAGCCCGATCCAGAAGTTCCATTTATTTTGGGACGACCATTCTTAGCTACAGGGCGAGCATTGATTGATGTAGCGGCTGGGCAGTTGACTATGAGAGCTCATGATAAGGTGGAGGTGTTTGATGTCTATCGCGCCTTGAAGTTGCCATCTGTCTATGAAGAGTTGTCTGCCATTACAGTAGTAGACCTTGCTGTAGAATTGCATTGCATAACTCCCAAGGATCCCTTGGAAAGAGTTTTGGTGGGGCATGACATAGATGGAGATGCAGAAGCGCAAGAACTGGCCACTTGTCTTAATGTAGCACTAGTTGGTTCACAAAAAGGTATAGTCGAACCATTAGATCGAGTGTTGGGTCTTCCTCCCAAACCCTCAATAGAAGAAGCACCAAAGCTGGAGTTAAAATCGCTTCCGTCACACTTGAGGTATGCATATCTTGGCTCCAATAAAACTTTACCTGTTTTACTTTCTGCGCATTTGTCTGCAGCACAGGTTGATGCGGCTTTGGAGATACTGAAGAAAAGGAAGAAAGCAATAGGCTGGCAAATGTCGGATATTCATGGAATTAGTCCGGCCTTGTGCATGCACCGAATTTACATGGAGGACGACCATAAACCGAGTGTGCAACACCAATGCCGGCTGAATCATTTGATGAAGGAGGTCGTGAAGAAAGAAGTGATCAAGTGGTTAGATGCAGGAATTGTGTGTCCTATCTCTGACAGCAAATGGGTAAGTCATGTGCAATGTGTACCTAAGAAAGGAGGTATGATAGTAGTGAAGAATGACAAGAATGAGTTGATCCCAACAAGAACTGTCACCGGATGGAGAATTTGCATGGATTACCGGAAATTAAATGATGCCACAAGAAAGGACCACTACCATGTCCCTTTTATTGATCAAATGCTTGACCGTTTAGCGGGACATGAGTATTATTGCTTCTTGGATGGGTATTCTGGATATAATCAGATTTTGATCGCACCTGAAGATCAAGAGAAGAATACATTCACATGTCCATATGGCACGTATGCGTTCAAACGCATGCCATTTGGGCTTTGCAATGCTCCTGCCACATTCCAGAGGTGCATGATGGCCATTTTCCATGATATGGTAGAGGACTTTGTGGAAGTATTCATGGATGACTTCTCCGTTTTTGGGAATTCTTTTGAGGTATGTCTTCGAAACCTTGATAAAGTACTTGCGCGCTGTGAAGACACTAACCTTGTACTTAATTGGGAAAAGTGTCACTTCTTGGTCCGAAAAGGTATAGTTTTGGGTCATAAAGTGTCTAAACAGGGACTCGAGGTAGATAAAGCAAAGGTGGAAGTTATTGAAAAATTAACCCCTCCTATTTCTGTCAAAGGGGTAAGAAGTTTCTTAGGACATGCAGGTTTTTACCGGAGATTCATCAAGGACTTTTCCAAGATTGCTAGACCTATGTGCAGTCTTTTGGAAAAGGAGGTGAAATTCGATTTCGATGCGATGTGCTTAGAAGCTTTTGAGATGCTGAAGCGGAATTTAATTGAAGCTCCTATCTTGGTTGCTCCTAACTGGGGGTTGCCATTTGAACTCATGTGTGATGCAAGCGATGTAACAGTGGGTGCAGTATTGGGACAGAGACAAGGCAAAGTGTTCCATTCAATATATTATGCGAGCAAGACCCTTGATACTGCTCAAGCTAATTACACAGTGACTGAGAAAGAGATGCTTGCTTTAGTGTTCTCCTTCGACAAGTTCAGATCATATTTGGTAGGTACCAAAGTTATTGTTTATACTGACCATGCAGCTATTAGGTACCTATTCAATAAGAAGGATGCTAAGTCAAGACTAATTCGGTGGATATTGCTTCTCCAAGAGTTCGATCTTGAGATCAAAGATCGGAAGGGTACTGAAAATCAGATCGCTGATCATCTGTCAAGGTTAGAAGATTTCTCTCATGTGCATGAAGGGGAACAAATACACGAAGAGTTTCCGGATGAGCAGTTGATGGCTTTGGATATCTCCTAAGTACCTTGGTATGCGGATATTGTGAATTTCTTGGTGAGTGGAGTGTTTCCACCTGGCGCAACAACCCAACAAAGAAAGAAGCTGATGCATGATGCTAAATTCTATATATGGGACGAGCCATTCTTGTTCAAACAAGGAGTGGACGAAGTGGTGAGGCGATGCATTCCGGAGAATGAGGTCAAGCAAGTGCTCCAGAGTTGTCATGCAAGTCCATATGGAGGACACCATGGAGGAGAACGCACGGCTCACAAGGTATTGCAATCTGGCTTCTTTTGGCCCTCTCTTTTTAAAGATTCTATGGCTTATGTGAAGGGGTGCGATAATTGCCAAAGGTTGGGAACGATATCAAGAAGACATGAAATGCCCTTAAATAATATTCTTGAGGTGGAAATCTTTGATGTGTGGGGTATTGACTTCATGGGTCCCTTCCCACCATCTAGTGGAAACCAATATATTCTTGTAGCTGTAGATTATGTGTCTAAATGGGTTGAGGCTGTCGCTCTTCCCACGAATGACTCAAGAGTGGTGATTAAATTCATCAAGAAGCACATTTTCACTCGTTTTGGTACTCCAAGGGCAATCATAAGTGATGGAGGTAAGCACTTCATTAACCATCTTGTGAAGAATCTTCTGGCTAAGTATGGTATACGGCATAAAGTAGCTACAGCTTATCACCCTCAAACTAGTGGTCAAGTGGAAGTTTCGAATCGTGAGGTCAAGCAAATACTGCAGAAAACAGTGAATGCACAGCACAAAGATTGGTCTGAGAAGCTTGATGATGCATTATGGGCATATCGGACTGCATACAACACACCTATAGGGACTTCTCCCTATCACTTGGTGTTCGGTAAAGCATGTCATCTTCCGGCGGAGCTAGAGCACCAAGCATATTGGGCTATAAAAAAGTTGAATCTTGATCCTGAGCTAGCAGGTAGAAAGAGAATTGGTCAATTGCATGAACTTGAAGAGTTTAGGCTCCATGCTTATGAGAATGCAAAAATTTACAAAGAGAAGACCAAGAGATGGCATGATAAGCACATAATCCCTCGCACTTTTGCTCCGGGGCAAAAGGTATTACTTTTTAACTCTAAACTTCGATTGTTCCCCGGAAAACTAAGATCTAAATGGAGTGGACCCTTTGAAGTGGTGAGGATGACTCAACATGGCGCGGTAGAGCTTAGAGAAAAAACTGGCCCTTCGTTCTTGGTGAATGGGCAAAGGGTCAAACATTATTTTGGAGAGGATACGGATCGAGATCGTGAAGCTCTTGAGCTAAATGATGAATGATCCAAGTTGTGTCGTGCCGTGACGTTAAATTAGGCGCTTATTGGGAGGCAACCCAATTGGTAGTGTAGCTTTTTTTTTTTTTTATAGTGTCATTTTTTTTTCTTCTTTTCTTTTGATCTTGTTTTTGCAGATTAGGGTAAGTCTGAGTACCCAAAAAAATTTGGAGCTAAGGAGCATGTTTGAGCATCCTTGATGAAAATGAAGAGAACATGCTACTAGCTAGGCCTAGAGGCCTCAAGGAGTTTTCCTAACCCTTATTTTAAATTTTATTTGATGCTTTGGGGACATAGCATCTTTTTAAGTGTGGGGTGGAGGAATGAATTCCTAGTTTTTACTGCTTTATCGAGTCTTTTTGTATTTTTAGGTGGGTTCCTCGGCTTTTGTTTTCGGTACTTTTCCTGAGGATAGTCCCTTTGAACCGATAGGGAGTAAATTTTTATTTATTTATTTTATTTTTTAGAGAAAAGAAAAGACCCTTTTGAGTTGTGTGATACTTGCTATTTAGGCCTAATTTTAAGTAGTACGTTCTTGTGAATGCTTGATTGCTAATGAAATTGCAGACTCTTTGACACCAAGGCTCATGGTTGTGACTTTGTATATAACTTATTTTATTTTGTAGTTTGTTATGACCCTGTCTCTCTTAGAAGTAGAATTGATCTATCTTGATTGATATTTGTGCCATGTGTGGTGAGAATTTGTTTATTCCATGTTTTGCATCTTAGTCTAGAACTTGCCCTGCATGTTATTGAAGCGAAATAAAAAGTGTTGCTCAGTTTAGGAGATGATAATAGGCTTTCTTTGATTTGTCTTGTAAATTTTAGCCTTTTCAGATATTATATCACTAGTTCGCCCTTTTGAGCCTGTAGCCTTTTGTTGGTAGCCATATTTTGCCCTTAACTATTTTGTTGAATCCCTAGTTTTTGCACCTTGCTTCCTTGAGCACTGTAGCATAGACTGATTATAATTGTTATATTTGGAAAAAGAAAAGGGGTGGTTGAATGAAAAAGAAATCAATGTTGGCTACAAAGTGGTGAAAAAAGCCCTCTTCGAAAGAATGTGACATGAAAAAAAAAAAATTCTTTGAGAAAAAAAAAATTATTATTGTGAAAGAAAAAAAAATGATTGAAGCATTCTTGAGATGATGAGAATTACTTGTGAAATAATTGTTGAAGAGAGGGCTGAAAATAAAGAGAAGAAAATAATGGGTGATGAAGTCTAAAAATACAAAGTGCTTAGAAAAGTGTGAGTCACTATTATATAATTTTCCTACCTGTCCCTTAGCCTACATTACAACCCGTTAAAGTCCTATTTGATTCTATTCAAGCATGCTTAATTAGCGGAGATGTACATAATGGGCAAGCCTATGGTTCTTTGTGCATACATGTGAATTTTATTTGTGAGTGTGAGAGTTGTTCTTTGACGCTAAGTTCTTAATTTATATTCAATCTTTTGAATTGAGTATGTGGACTATTTCTTCTTGTGAGGGCACTTGTTTCATGATAGATAGGTGATGTTATTAACTTTCTTTGATGAGAGTAGGTGAGCAAGCTTAAATTTGATGAGTTCAGAGTCTTTCCTTGAGGTTAGGAGGTTAGAGGGTTTGTTGTTTATTTGGATGTCTTGCATAATGAGCGGAATTGTACTTGATGTTTTCAAATTTCAATATGGCCTAATTGTTTGTATCAACCAAAGTGATGGCTTCCTAGTATGATTTTTGAGATGAGCTTTAATGTTTGCTCGAGGACGAGCAAAAGTTTAAGTGTGGGGTGTTGATCTGAGGCAAAAAATATATTTTCTTATCATTAATTGCCTCATATTTATTATTTATATTTGTCCTTTTTTAGCATGGATTGTGCTAAATAGTGTATTTTATTTGTAGGATTAAATTGGTACAAAGTTGAAGAAATTTGGAGCTAAAATGAATTAATTATGAAAGATTGAAGAAGGAAAATCAAGCAGGCAGCTTAATGGATTAAATTAAACATTATATTAATATTTATATATATGGAAAGGTTGTGGCGGCAATGTCACGTAGGAATCCAATTCCTTTTGGTTTTGGATTCCTACCTTGTTTTGGACTCAATTATTTTATTCAGGGTTTTCTACATCTATAAATAGTCCATAGAAATAATTATTTGGGGAAAGCTACTTTTTGGTGATCAAGAGCAAGGGATTACAATTCATCTTTGGGTTCAATTCTCTATTTTTTTCTTTAGGTTTGAATTTTATGAAATTTATTATTTTTGAGTTTATGAATATTATGTGTGGCTAAACGCCCTTGTTCTGGGGCTGTAGCTACGGGTTATTGTTGAACATCGAATTGCTTTGAATTGATTATTGGTTATCATATACATTACTTTTACATTCTTGTTTTAGTATTTCATGCTAGGCCACCATAGAAATAAATCTATTGTCTATTCTTGGACTCGAGAGATGAAGAGGTAGATAGACCAGAGAATGTAAAGAGCTTGTTCTAACTTTGATTAGATTCGTGTTTAGGAGTGACGCCCAGACGAACACCTAGCTTGGTTATGAAACAGGATGAAATATAAATGCTCTCCAATTAGGGCTGCCTATCCCCGCTCAATGATGTAGTTAGACAGCTAGTTGGAGTAGGCGATTAGAGGTCGAGAGATCATGATCATAATATTAACCCTGTAAATCAGTAATGTGATAACTAAAATTGATTCTTTGCATGAGATGTGATACATGAAACCCAAAGCATGCTGCAGCCCTGGAATTGTCCCTTAATTGATTAAAACACCGAAATTATAGTTATCCTTGTTAGTTAGTTTATTATTTAAATTGTTCGTAGTAGTAGTATTCAAATCCATATCGTTAATACTTTCTTTAAGTTGTAGATTTAATTGAATTGATATACATTGATCATAAGTCCCTTGGGTACGACAACCCGGTTCTAAAAGAGCCATTTATTACTTCTGTGACCACGTACACTTGCGTGTGCATTTGGGAGCAATAGTTACTATCAAACTGAGAAAAATGTCATAATTAGTTTCTTATCTAATATATTCTACGTTTCAAAATAGGTGAATTGTTGGATATTTTTTCATATTTCAAAATAAGTGAACTGTTCAAAGTTCAAGTGAGATTGAATTTTCTTTTCTTTTTTGCCCCCCATTTACATTTTCTAGGTGATAATTTCAAGAGAATTAATTTATTTTTTTTCATTTTTTCCCCCCTTTAAGATTTTACTTTGATAGTTTATATTTTCAAGAATAGTTTGAGAATATCTAAAAGGGTAAAAGTAGAAAGTGGTGTTTATTACTTTTTTCCATAATGGGTATATATTGCCTCAACAATTCACTTATTTTGAAATGGAGGGAGTACTATTCCGTCCATCTTTACTTTCCATTATACTATTTTGGATGTCCAACAATACTTGTTCAGTTTATAATACCAATGGACAATTTACCATTTTGTGTCTATTTTACCCTTGCTATTAAATATTATTCATTTTCAATGTTTGGATGACTTATATTTAATAAGGGTGATTTGGTAAACTTATTACTATCATTTTCCTGCTTCTTAATTCCTGTATCAAGTCAAATAATGAATAACTATTGTTGAAACAAAGGAAGTAGTAGTTCGTCCAAAATGATCCCTTAAACATAAACTTATTGGATTTAGTTCTTTAAATTTTTAAAAATTTATCAAATTTGGTCTCTGTTCATTTAGGTTTATATTATTGAAACTCATGTTTTCATTAAGTTATATCTTTTTAACTCATTTTTTCAGTTATTTCTTACTTCAATATTTAATGTAATTTTGAGTGTGATATATGTAGAATTTCTGCCATTTATAAGATAGTTTTAATTACTTGGTTTAGAGTGGAGATTAATTACATTTACTACAACTTCAAATTTTATATGACACCTTCGTGTAAATTCACGTGATTGATGATACTGGTATATCCGGTGCGGAGGAAAACATTTTCCATCGGAAACAGTTTTTTAAAAATAAGAAAAATTACTTTTCTTGAATAGCTAAAATTAAAATTTTGTTGTTAATATTGTTTTAAATTATAAAAAAAACATTTTTATGGATTAAAAAAGAAATATCACACGTAGCATTTAAAATTATCCTTAACTAAGTCAATCAATGATTGTGCACAATAATAACTAGGAAGTACATGTCGATGAAAATATAGCATTAATTAATTAATAATTATACATGTCGATGAACAAACTGTCACATAATGTTGTACTTAATATATTGCATCCTACTGCAAAATCAGAAGTTGCCCATTTACTAACTGCACGATCAGTGGCCGATATCAGGACTCGGGACTGACCTCAAACTACGATCAACATGGCCAATTCCAAGTCTCAAGACTGACCTCAAACTACTATCATCATGGCCCATTCCAGGACTAGGTGGGCTAGAATGACCCTTTTCAGGACTAGGGTCAGAATTCAAATTGTGATAAACATGGTCCATTCCAGGACTAGGCGGGCTAGAATGGCCCTTTCTAGGACTACGACCAGAATTCAAATTGCGATAAACATAGCCCTTCCCAGGACTAGGTGGGCTAGAATGGCCCTTACCAGGACTAGGGCCAGAATTTAAATTGCGATAAACATGGCCCTTTCCAGGACTAGGTGGGCTAGAATAGCTGCTTCCAGGACTAGGGCCAGAATTCAAATTGTGATAAACATGGTCCATTCCAGGACTAGGTGGGCCAGAATGGCCGCTTCCAGGACTAGGGCCAGAATTCAAATTGTGATCAACATGGTCACCACCACCATGTTGTGTTTTCCCATTTACTAATATGACGTGACCTTGTTTGCATGGGGCCGAAGATGTCGGGTTAGTGACCTCCTTCTTATCCATGTTGTTCAATTGTGTTCTTGCTTCAAAACATGGTGCAACACAAACTAACATGATAACCAAAGCAATCAAAATCATTAATATTTCACAACGAGCCATTACTACTTTTTAAAATAGTAAATTCTAGTAGAGAAATGGAGAGTGATCTCAAGATGAATATTGGGAGCAAAAAGGAGATAAAAGAAGTAATGAAATGAAGAAAAGTGAGTTTATTAAGAAAAAACATGTTTCATATAGTCATAATTGAATTTTTAAGAAAAAGAAGAGTTTTGGTTTGTGTATCCTAGGAAGTGTCTTGGAAATTGGGTAGGTACAAATGATCTAAACTAGAGAGTAGTAATAAGCCGCCGGCGTTTGCTGTTCCCATTATATATATAGACTTGCTTATTGACCTTATTGCTCAACGTAGAATATTTATGGTTGTGTGGGTTCGTTTCATCTTTAATTAGAGATCAATCATTTTTATAAATGTTTTTATGGTTGTGTGGACTATGAATATATGTTCAATTCACTTGGATGACTTGCCAATAAAAAAGTTTTTTTAATCTTACAAATACGCTCCTAAATTAAAGTTTATACAGTACTTTAATTTTAGCTTTTCAATGACATGTTTAAAATCAAAAAATTAAAAGGTATATTGATACATTTGACATAACTTTATCTAGCCACGTTCTTTATGGTTGTCTGGATTATGATGAATATCTGTTCACTTCACTTCGTTCTTGAATACTACAACCGAATCTGAAAAATTCCGACAAAATTATGACACGTGAGGTAAAAATTCTCTAAACTTAAACCGAACAAATTAGTTCTGGCTAGATAAAAATACTTTGGTTCACAATTTTTCTATTCGATGAACAATAGAAAAAAAAATTAAAAATCATTAAATTTTGAGGATAAAAAATAAATTATCACTCTGAAATAAGAACGACAATATCATGAATAATAGCAAAATGTTAGGAGATGAGGGAGGAGAGACGCGAGCGAAATATGGGAGAGAGGAGAAAGTGTATTTTTTTGCGGATTTTGGAGGAAAAAAAATACTAATACAAACTGATTCGTATCAAAATGAATACAGAGGAGAGAGGCGAGCGAGGTCGAGTGAGGGAGGAGAGGGGCGAGCAAGGTCGAGTGAGGGAGGAGAGAGGTGAGCGAGATTGACAGAGGGAGGAGAGAGGATTGTATTCTATATTTATTTTGTATCAATTATATTCGAAATACAACAATTACAAATGTATTCACCTAATATTGTACTTAATTATATATTACATCCTACAGCAAAATCATAAGTTGCCCATTTACAAATTACACGATTAGTTACCGATAGCAGGACTCGGGACTGACCTCAAACTATGATCAACATGGCCAATTCCAAGACTCGAGACTGATTTCAAATGGCGATGAACATGGCCGATTCTAAGACTAGGGCTACCAAAATTACCTATTCCAGGACTCGGGACTGATTTCATATTGTGATCAAAATTTCCAACTCCAGGACTCGGGACTGATTCCATACTATGATCAAAATTTCCAACTCCAGGACTCGGGACTGATTCCATACTATGATCAAAATTTCCAACTCCAGGACTCGGGACAGATTCCATACTATGATCAAAATTACCAATTCCAGGACTAGGGACTGACTCCAAATTGCGATCAACATGGCCACCAACATATAGTTTTTTCGTATTTACTAATGTGACGTGACCTTCTTTGCGTGGCGCCAAACAAGCCAGGTTAGTGACCTTCATGTTATCCATGTTACTCAATTGTTTTCTTGCTTCAAAACATGGTGCAACACAAACTAACATAATAACCAAAGCAATCAAAACCATTATTGCAAAACGAGCCATTGATAATTGTTAAAATATAGAAGTAATGTAATGAAGAGAAGTGAGTTTATAAAGAAAAAAACAAGATATTTATAGAGAACAAAAGACGAAACGTGTAAGAAATCTAGACTATAGTTCCTTTATTAGTAATTATTGTAATTTTAAGAAAAAGAAGAGTTTTGGTTTGTGCATCCTAGGAAGTGTCTTGGAAATTGGGTAGGTACAGATGAATTAAATTAAAGAGTAGTAATAAGCCGCCGGCGTTTGCTGTTCCCATTATATATGTACACTTGCTTATTGGCCCTCTTGCTCTACGTACAATTTTTATGGTAGTGTGGATTATGATGGTACGTCGAGGATATCGCTTCATCTTTAATCAGATATATATGTTCACTTCATTTGAATGTTGAGGATATCACTTCATCTTTAATCAGATATATATGTTCACTTCATTTGGATGTCGGGGATATCGCTTCATCTTTAATAAGAAATGTTCGTTTCATTTGGATGTCTAAGATATCGCTCCATCTTTAATTAGAGATCGGTCATTTTCGTAAATAACTTTTTCCGCAAAATAAGTTTATATATTTGTATAAATAAAATCCCACATTATCTATCAATTTATTTTCCTCTTAAAATGATAAAACAATATACGAGCCAAAAGAATAACTCTAGTTTGTGAACACTATAATGAAATATGAAAAATTCCTATAAATTAAAGCTTATGTCAAGCAAGGTGAAAGTTCTCTAAACTTAAACCGAGCAAATTAGTTTGGGCTAGATAAAGCTAAGGTACTTTTGCTTACCATTTTTTTGTTAAATGGACAATGTAAACAAAAAATAGAAACCATTAAATTTGAGAATAAAAATGAAATATCACTCCAAAATAAGAATCATGCAAAAAACTTGATTAGAGATCTCATATTTTAATCGTGACTACGATTAAAAAAATCCTAGTACATAATATTTTTCTTTTAAATGAATTAATTAAAACTGCAATATAAATATCGAACCTTGAAAAACTAAAAATAAGTTAGAGAGAAAGGAAGAGGGTCAAGAATTGCACAACGTTCATTAAAGGCAAGTGTATATATCATATACAGTGAACTTATATTTTTTGAACGCTTAATATTTAGTAATATGGTCAACATTTAACTTTCTTTTCCATCCACGAAATGCGGTTGAAACCTTCGAGTTCATACATGTGACAAAATTGATAACGATCGACTTATTGCGTTACACGACTTAAAATAGTAGAAAAAAATATATGATTTTTCTATTTTTTTAATATATATTTGATAA
>JAGDQO010001854.1:0-163284 GCA_018342035.1 Solanum appendiculatum
GGTATACCGCCATACCACACCGTACTACGGCAACCAAGGTACCAACCCCTCGATACGCGTTTACGGGCCTACTACCCCCCGTACTAGGCATGGTCGACTCACAACACTTATTTAGAGAAAACCATATACATGTGTCCATTTCATCATCATTTCAGTAATTACATAACCATCCGTCTCATAGGACGTACCTTGGACCTTCCCTTTCCTAAGAATTCTATAATGGGCATTTTATCAACCACAAGGTGGGCAATTGTTCATATAAATGAAATCATGTATTTCAAGAATACTAATTCCAACCAATTCCAAAATCCATATAAATCAGCCCACCAACAACATACATATATATATCAACCTTCATAATTTGATCATGGAAGCATGTAAACCATAAACATCACATAATAATTCCATTTCATGATAATATGCAAAAAGGACCATAATAGGGTGTGTAGTAGTAATTCCATAATTCAAGAGTTCATAAATAATCATAAGGACCCATAAACTTGAAGTAGAAATAGAGGATAAATGGTTGGACTTGTGGAAAGGAAGGTTTCCACAATCAAACCCACATACCTCAACTTTGGAGAATCCTTGATGAAGATTGGAATGGAGAATCGAAGCTTGAGATTGAGTCTTGAATCCGGAATTAGAGCTTGAGATGTTTGAATTTGGTTGAAGATCTTGGTGGAATTTTTGGAGAGGGCTTAGAGAGTGTTTTTGGAGTTAAGAAAATGACTAAGTATGGGACATATCCCCTTTTTATAAAAAAAACGTCTCCAACCCGCCTAAAAAAAATAGCTCACTGGAAATTGCAAATCTGCACAGACAGGTTTTACGAAAATGGTCATAACTCCCTCATCCTAACTCGGACTAAGGTGAAACCAAGTGCGTTGGAAAGCTAACTCAAAGAGCTTTAATTTAATAGTTTGCAGCCCTTCCAGTTCCTTGTGTGCTAAGAGATATGCCCCTTTAAATTTGACCCTCCAAATCGCAATTTTTGCGATTTTCGAATTTTGATACGGTTGCTCTAAAATTCGGGTTAGACCCATTCCCCACTCAATTTGACCCCACAAATAAGAATATGAAGTCGAATTTCCGAAATCATGCACGGATTTTGAGATGTTTCCGAAGCACATTTTCGGGCATTTTTGGGGTTGTTTCTACAATATGTACATGTGAGTCGTGGTTAGTGTCCTGGACTTAGGAAAATTTCCAGGCTCTTAAGTCTACGAGAAGGCTATACGGGTCGTGCATTGGAAGATGGCTCATGGATCTTGGTCCGTAGTTCGAAGTTAGAAACTTGGACGTTCAGTTGATGGGTTGATGAGAGGATAGTACTGTCCATAGAGCATTATACGGACCGTATATAGGGTCGTAGAGTTGATCCGACAGTTATTTTTCAAGGCTATTTGGGTCTTTTCCTACTCTTTTAATTCATATACTATGCCATTTAAGGCATATTTTGAAGACCTATAACTGATTCTAAGACTCAAACCCCTCCCCATTAACTCGCATTCTCTCAAACTCCAAATTCTCTCTCAAGTCTTCCTCTCCAAGCAAGCTAGGGTTTCAGGGATTCCAAGCCTCCATTGAAGATTTCCATTAGGGCTTTGATCAAGGTATGTGGGAAATTCATCAATAGGTTCTTCTTCACCCATTAAGTCTCAAAGAAGCCTAAATTTCTACTTCATAATTTTTTCCTCAATTTTAGGGTTTCATGATTTTCTTATAGGTTTAATTGATTTCAAGTTTATTCATCACGATTGATCTTATTATGCATGATTTGATCATATTTCAATATTTTCTATGATATTTTCGTGAACCCATGCCATGCAAGTATTTTATGATGTGAATTCAAGTTATGATGATATGCATGCATTATGCTATGAACGATTTTATGAGCCAAGGATGCTTTCGAATAAAGTATCAATTAGTTTTATGAAAATATGAGGCTTTCGATTGAAGTACCTCCCATTATGAATTAATGACATGATTTAGATATTTCTGATTGCAGTACTTCTTATTATGAAAGACTATCATTATTTAGATTCTTTCGAATAAAGTGTCTCATATGAATATGTTATGAAATCATGATTTTAAAGGAGCTATTCTTATGACTATGAGATTTTCAAGAATGAATTGGTATTACCAGATTCTTACCATTTCAAAGATTATGAATATGAATATGATTATGACTATGCATGTTTTTCGTTGGAGTTTACTTCGCACCGAATTGGACTAGTGACGATTACCCAGGTCCCAGACCTACATGCACCCGTAGGTTATGTCCCGATTGGACATTAGCTAGTGGATTCACCTAAGCTCATGATTATGGTCCTTACTTTGGCAAGTAGGACACTCTCTTTTTGGTGTGGGAGCAGTACATTGAACTCCATGCTATAGCTCACATGGTTTATGTCGGTTAATGGTATCTCCCACAATGTATCATGACTTTTTTAAAAACTTATGTTATGACTATGATGGTGATTTTAAAGGAGGCATGATCTTGTACTATGTTTTATGAAATCATATAATCATATTTATGTTATGCTTACTTTGTCATTGCATTATAATGTTTTCAGACTTATCATACTAATATGTTATATTCATGCATCTTTCCCCATATTCAGAACATTCCGATTACTGACTGCATATATCTTTGTGCATATATTGTTTTATAATATAGGTTCTGATGCACATCACTCAGGCCGCGGTTAGTATTGGATCCTATCAACTTTGCTCAGGATTGGTGAGTCCTCATGATTCGAGGGCATACCACATATGATCTTTTATGTCACTTAGGCTTATTTCAGTTTCAGATATTTCAAGTGAGCTAGGGCTTGTCCTAGTCAATCTTATGTAGTAGAAGCTTGTTGTTAGATATAGTATTTGTGCATTATGGTTTTTGTACCCATATATCATATTTCTGTTGAGATTATCTTTTGAGACTTATATTCCGCTTCATGTTATTTTAGTTATTTTGTTATCTTAGTATCATGATACTCCATGTTGTTTTCTTAGAGTGTCTCGGTATTCTAAGTACTATGTCATGTCTAGAGGGTAGCTTGGGTCGTGACATGAATACCTCTGTCTGAACTGAGAACGACCACCACCACCGAATCTCTGATGAGAGTAGTCAACACTATCGATCTGAGCCCTCTTAGTCTCCCTAGCACTCTCCTTAAGGTTCTCTTTCTCAATCTGTTGAGCATGAGCCATCAACCTAGAAATGTCCATCTCCTTAATCAGCATGGCAGTTCTACACTCTTTCACCACTATTTTTGAGACATCGGAAACAAACTTCCTTATCCGAGCTTAAGCATCAGCCACCATAGGCGGAGCATATTTGGAGAGTTGAGTGAATTTCAAAGCGTACTCCTTCACACTCTTATTACCTTGCCTCAAATTGATGAATTTCTGCACCTTAGTGATATGTAGTAGACTTACACTCATTTGGGGACTTTTTAGTTTAACAATTAGTGTTCTCAATGACTAACATGTCCTATTCTGATGATATTTTGATGATTTGCAGCTATGAAGGCCAAAGGACAAGGCAAGGATGAATACTTGAAAGGGAGGCCAAAAATGTTAAATTAAGGGAAACCCCCAAAGCTGAAGCTCGCCAAAAGAGAAGGATGAATCACCAAAATAGTAAATTCCACCGAAGTTGACAGTGTTCAATAAAAATGGGCCAAGCCAAGTTGGAGAGAAGAGAAGAATTCAGTGTTCCGCCGAACAAGAAAAGGCGAGCTGAGTTTCACCGTCGAATGTGACATACTTCGGAGCTAAAATGAAGGTTGAGAAGGAGATCAAGGTGGTAATCGATGACATGCCGAATAGGAAAAGATGGACCTAGTCGAGTCCGTTGACTGAGGTTCAAACACCAGAAGTCTGAGAACAAGAAAAGACGAGCTGAAAGACTAGACGACGATCCGCTGAATATGTTAGGCGAGCCTGACTAATGTCACCGAACAAGTCGCGAAAGAATTCTGAATTTATTTTTGGGGAAATTATAAATAGTTAATTAGAGAGAAAAAAATGCAACTATCACTGATTCCAACTTTAGAATACAAAGTTTGAGCTTTTTCTTCATTCTCCTAAGTTTTGGCCTTTGGATAGCTTTGTAATCGATATTTGGAGAGTAAAATTCGTAATGGGTCTCGAAGATTCTTTCTTATTATCTGCAAATTAATGGTTGATTTCACTTTGGGTATGCTTTGTTTCGTTTTTAATATATGTGGCTATAACCCCAACGTCTACGGGTGTGATTATAAGGTTGGATGTTGATCAATGTTAGTGGGATAGGTGTTTTGCTCTGTTCTATTACTATTTAATTCTGGATTCAAGTTGTTTAACATGAAATTACTTGATGGGTTAAGGTGTCCAACTTAACCCTAGGTCGGATCTTCAACTGATGCTCGAAAGGGATTAATAGAAGTGGTTAGATAATTTGATACTTGCAATGTGGATTTGATTTCTATATTTTTTCTTAAAAAAGGAATTGTAGAATTATCCTTATTGCTAAAATCTGCTCGAAAGAGGGATTTTTGTAAAGTAATGGGTTGATTGGGAAATTGCATTAATGAGACCGAGAGGAGATTTCGTGCCATGATACTTTGAGATCGAAAGATGATCAGTATCAATAATGATGACCCAACTTATCCGTGATTATCTAGTAACTTTTCAGCAAGCACCTTGACCCCTTTATGTCATCAATGCTAACTCCCACACCCCTAGATTGCTTCTTACTTGCATACCTCTATTTTTTTAGTTTAGTGGTGGTAATTGTTCCATAAATCTTTTCATTAAATCTGGTGGAATTATCTACCCCATTTTTCAAACTTGCAACAAAAGAATACGTCACATCCCTAATCTTCTAATTGAGTTCTTTGCTCTATATCACTCTCTATGGGATTCGACCCCGACTCATTATTGGGTTTTTATTGCTAACGATTGCTTATTCTCTTACTTATTTTGAGGATAACATATCAAAAGTAGCGCCGTTGCCGGGGAGTGATGGCTAAGAATTAAAGTTGTGAAGTTAGATTGTGAACTTGTTATTTGTAGTAGATTACTTGGTTGGTGCTTTTGTTGTGTCTAGCTACCGGTGGAAATATGAATCTAGATGGAAGTGACAATGCTAGTCACTATGGGCGAGTTGATGATGTCCAAAATATGGGTGATATGAATCACAAGATCATTGGGAAAGTTGGAGCAATTCAGTTACCTCCTACTCCAGAGAATGTCACATTTAGTGTAGCCGAATCAATGTTGTAGCTGATCAAAATGAGGGGGCTTTTTGGAGGTCTTGAGCATGAAGATCCCCATGACCACCTTCGAAAGTTTCTGAATGTGTGCGTCACGACCCAGGGTAGCCCCTAGATGTAACACGGCGTACAAGACCCCGAGAGGCCTCATACAAGCCCTTAGCATACATAACATACAAGATAATAGATAAATAAGAGTTCAGAAGAGCTTTTTATATCAAAGCTTTACTCAAAACAACGGAAGTCTAAAACCCATGTCTCAAAGCCTTCTAATATCATAGAATACGAATAAAAGTGATAGGGACGCATCCCAATACAGTATCCAACATAAAGAAAGACATCAAAGTAAATTCCAACAAGGCTATATCCTCGGATGGATGAGGACTCACCAAGTCTTCTTCTCAACTCTAAGTCAATGCTCTAGCCACGAGTAAGAGAACTGCCACGTCCTACACCAAAGAAGTTGATGCAGGCAAGAGTATGCGTTAGCACAATAAAGTACTAAGTATGATAGCAATGCATATAAACTCATAAAACATTCTAGAAACTGAGATATAAACATGACATGCAATTGGCCAAGCTAGACATGATAAGGCATATAAGCAAATAGCATAAAGCATAAACCATGGCCAAAGCAAGCTAAATCCATCTTTCTTTTACTCTTCTTTTCTTTACTTTACTTTTAGTAACCCATGCACCGTTGTGCAAGCTGAAGTGTGGGAAAAGCCTTAAACTGATCTGTAGACCATGGAATAACTCAACATGGAATCCAGTGTCTGCCCTACACTGAAGAAGGGCCATTCTACTTGCCAAGGTAGAATCCTGAACCATAGCCTACGTGGATCCACTAGCTAAGCTGATATAATATGGGGCTGTAAAAGACCACCTATGGGGACACATAGGCATAGGACATACGGGGACTTGTCACCCGTCCACTTGGTTCTATGCATAATTCCCACTATACAATCATAACTACTGATATCCATGGAAAGGCACAACTGGGGTTGCCAATCCAAGCTAAACATTACTTCACATACCATGGACTAGTCCAAGCTTACTTCATTGAGTGTTTCCTCTTTCATGGACTTGTCCAAGCTTACACCTCTAGGGTAGCTTCTTTAAGCTCTTGATTCAATTTTAGTTAAGCAAACCTTTTAACAAGTTATGAATCCTTTATATGTGAGAAAACCTTTCACAAGCTTAGGTTGAGCATTATATGAGAAAACCCTTTCAAGACTCAACATCAACATATCATAGATTTCATATAAAACATTCTTGATTCTATAAGCCTCTTTCTTCATGATTATATCATGCTTTTTCTTCATAGCTAATGGGTTCATATTGACTTAATTTTAAACCATGCATTCCAATGCAAGCTAGCTCTTAAAAGTCATAATCAAGGCAATTTAGTCATACTTGCAGTAACCCACATAAAAGAGTAAAATCATGTTTTTTACTTGAACATGCTAAATTCATGCACTTGACCCCAATTCATGCTCAATTTCATAGATGATCCATCAATTTCATCAATTCATATCTCAACCCAACAATCAAGGCATAAATTATCAAATTGGGGAGAATTTACTTGGGATCATGGGGGTTCATGCAATATTTACAATAATCATGTAATTCACGCTAGATCGTGCACTAAATTACTTTACCCACGCTAAATTGTGCGCTAAAAAGCATTAAATCAGTAAATGAACTCATACTTGAAGAACCCATAACAATTGATCAAACCCTAGCTTACTTGAAGGGAATTGAACCTTGAAATTCATGAAGAAAAGGGAGGGCCCAATGGAGGAAGCAACTCCATTGGTCAATACCATATACCTTAGCAAAGCCCACTAGAAATTGGAGGAGATTGGGTGGCCTTCAATGGAGGACTTAGCTTCTTCTTCTTCCTTGTGCTAGAGAGGATTTCTTTTAGAGAGAGAAATATTTGAGAGGTTAATTTAGGGAATGAGTTAGAATGAAGTGATTTAGGTATAGAAAACTATATATAGGACCTTCATTAAGAGTAAAACCGACTTAGTTAATTAGGGAATTAACCAGGAAATAGACCAAAAAGCCCTTACTTAAAAACTATCGGGGCCCATCTACGGTCAGGACCTACGGTTCATACATCCATTGACGGACCGTCCTGATGAACCGTCAAAAGATTCAGAGAGTTGGTATCTAGGGACCTGCAACGATGGCTTCAATCTACGGTTGATAGGTCCATATATGGTCCGTACACCTCAACCATGGATCACAACCTGAGGTTCAAGAATTTAACCAAGTTTGGGGGACATCTACTGACCATCAATCCTGACTACGGCCCATAAGTTGTCTCCGTAGGTCTCTGCCTAGTGGTAAATTTTGCATTTTCAATCTTTTGAAAGCTGGGGTGTTACAATATCTCCCCCTTGGGGACATTCGTCCTTGAGTTAGAACCTGGACATCATGAGAAGGGTGATAGACTCGGACTAACAACCCAACCTAACATGCAAGCATATAAATGCACAAATCCGAGGAGGAAACATCAACTCCAAGCTAAAGCATGCTCAACACTAAGTTCATGAAGACTTTATGCAACTCATACTCAATGCACATATATCATATTAGACTCTTCATGAACATGTGTAAAAATCAAGGAATCATGAAAATCAACTATGACACATGAGACCAAAAGAATGAACCATGAGGAACTAGTTACCTCAAGCTAGAGGAGAATCGGAAGGAAAAAAATGAGGATAGCGGGACATCATATCGGCCTCGGTCTCCCAAGTAGCACCCTCAACTAATTGATTCCTCCATAAAACTTTCACGGAAGCAATTTCTTTATATCTCAACTTTCGGACTTGTCAGTCTAAAATCTCAACCGGAACCTCTTCATAGGAAAGACTATCCTTTATGCTAAGAGTTTCTATTGGCACTATAGAGGTCGGATCACCAACACACTTTTTCAACAATGAGACATGGAAAATGGGATGCACCGATGCCAACTCATTAGGCAAATCAAGCTCATAGGCAACCTTACCAACACGTCTCAAAATCTGATATGGGCCTACATAACGGGGACTAAGCTTCCCTTTCTTCCGAAATCTCATTACACCCTTCATAGGTGAAATTTTCAAGTAAACCCAATCATCAGCATCAAATTCTAATTCTCTTATTCTAACATCGGCATAAGACTTTTGTCGACTTTGAGCCGTCTTCAACCTTTCTCTAATAAGCCGGACTTTCTCCATAGCCTCATGCACTAACTCGGGGCCTATCAAAGCAACTTCCCCAATTTCAAACAAACCTATGGGAGATCTACACCTCCTATCATAGAGAGTCTCAAATGGAGCCATACTAATACTAGAATGGTAGCTATTATTATAAGCAAACTCAATCAAAGGCAAATGGTCATCCCAAGTACCCTTGAACTCAATAACACAAGCTTTCAACATATCTTCTAAAGTCTGAATAGTACGCTCCGCTTGCCCATCGGTTTGGGGATGAAATGCCGTGTTAAGCTTAACACGAGTACCAAGAACTTTTTGGAATGTCTTCCAAAATTGAGAAGTAAACTGGGCACCTCGATCGGAGATAATGGATAAAGGCACTCCATGCAGCCTAACCATCTCCCTTATGTAGAACTTAGCATAATCCTCCACCGAATAAGAAGTTTTGACGGGAATGAAATGAGCTGACTTGGTCATTCTATCAACCACAACCCAAATCGAATCATAATGTCGCCTTGTACGAGGCAAACCTACTACGAAATCCATATTTACATCTTCCCACTTCCAAGTAGGAACCTCTATGTCTTGGGTCAAACCTCTCGGTCTCTGATGCTCAACCTTCACTTGTTGGCAATTAGGACACTTAGCCACAAATTCCGCAATGTCTTTCTTCATGCCATTCCACCAATAGATTTCTCGTAAATCATGGTACATCTTGGTAGCTCCCGGGTGGATGGAATATCTAGAACTATAAGCTTCCGACAAAATTTTCCCTCTCAAATCATCTACGTCGGGAACACATAAGCGACCTTGGTAACGAAGTACACCATCTCTCCCTTGGGAGAAAACCTCTATGGACTTCTTGAGAACCACTTCTTTCAATTCCACCAAATTAGGATCAAGGTCTTGCTTAGCTTTTACATCATGCACAAAAGAGGATTCGAAACCATTGTGAACGGTAACCCCACCCTTAGCGGAATCAATCAACCGAACACCCAATCGGGCTAAACTATGAACATCACTAACCAACCCTTTCTTGCCATCCTTAATATGTGCAACACTGCCCATAGACAATCTACTATGAGCATCTGCCACCACATTAGTTTTGTCGGGGTGATAGAGAACACTCATATCATAATCTTTTAGCAATTCAAGCCATCTTCTTTGGCGGAGATTCAAATCTTTCTGCGTAAACACATATTGGAGACTCTTATGATCGGTGAAGACATCTACATGTACCCCATACAAGTAATGTTGCCATATTTTCAAAGCAAACACCACCGCTGCCAACTCTAAGTCATGAGTGGGATAGTTCTTCTCATGCACCTTTAGTTGCCTCGAAGCATGGGCAATCACCTTTCCGTTTTGCATAAGAACACACCCTAGCCTACTCCTTGAGGCATCACAATACACTATAAAACCATTGGTTCCCTCCGGTAGAGTCAATATCGGGGCCGAAATAAGTCTGTCCTTCAATTCTTGAAAACTCTCTCCACAAGCCTCGGACCACATAAACTTAGCTTTCTTTTGAGTCAAAGCCGTCATCGGAGAAGCAATTGAAGAAAACCCCTTAACAAACCTCCTATAATAATCGGCTAAACCCAAGAAACTACGAATGTCCGAAGGTGATAAAGGTCTAGGCCAATTCTTAACCGCTTCGGTCTTCTTAGGATCTACCTCAATACTCTCACCGGAAACAATGTGACCAAGAAAAGCCACGGATCTCAACCAAAATTCACACTTGCTAAACTTTGCAAAGAGTTGTTGATCCTTGCGGACGTGCAACACAACCCTCAAATGACTAGCATGCTCATCCTCATCCCTTGAGTAGATCAAGATATCATCAATAAACACAATCACGAACATGTCAAGGTATTGCTTAAACACCCTATTCATCAAGTCCATGAATGCGGCCGGAGCATTTGTCAACCCAAACGACATAACCAAGAACTCATAGTGACCATACCTTGTTCGAAAAGCCATTTTTGGAATATCATCTTCTTTCACTCACAATTGGTGATAACCCGAACGGAGGTCGATCTTAGAAAAGTAACTAGCCCCTTAAAGTTGGTCAAACAAATCATCTATCCTTGGCAACGGATACTTATTCTTGATTGTAACCTTATTCAATTGGCGATAGTCGATGCACATACGGAGTGAACCATCTTTCTTTCTCACGAACAATACCGGTGCACCCCATGGGGAAACACTTGGTCAGATGAAACCCTTATCCAACATGTCTTTTAGTTGCTCTTTCAACTCTTTAAGTTCCGCCAGAGCCATTCTATAAGGAGGAATAGAGATAGGTTGCGTATCTGTAACACCCCAGTTTTAGAAAAGAAAGAAAATGCAGTTTTAAAATATTTTTGGTGCCAGTGACGACGGAGGCCATCTACAGACCGTAGGTGGAGTGACGGGCCGTAGATGGTAACCGTCGATGGCCCTGCCAAATTTATGATTTTTGAGTTTCTGGTGGAATTATCTACCCCTTTTTTCAAACTTTCTACAAAAGAATACGTCACATCCCTAATCTTCTAATTGAATTCTTTGCTCTGTATCACTCTCTATGGGATTCGACCCCGACTCATTATTGGGTTTTAATTGCTAACGACTGCTTATTCTCTTACTTATTTTGAGGATAACATATCAAAAGTGGCGCCGTTGCCGGGGAGTGATGGCTAAGAATTCAAGTCGTGAAGTTAGATTGTGAACTTGTCATTTGTCATAGATTACTTGGTTGGTGCTTTTGTTGTGTCTAGCTACCGGTGGAAATATGAGTCTAGATGGAAGTGACGATGCTAGTTACTATGGGCGAGTTGATGATGTCCAAAATATGGGTGATATGAATCACAAGATCATTGGGAAAGTTGGAGCAATTCAGTTACCTCCTACTCCAGAGAATGTCACATTTAGTGTAGCCGAATCAATGTTGTAGCTGATCAAAATGAGGGGGCTTTTTGGAGGTCTTGAGCATGAAGATCCCCATGACCACCTTCGAAAGTTTCTGAATGTGTGCATCACGACCCAGGGTAGCCCTTAGATGTAACACGGCGTACAAGACCTCGAGAGGCCTCATACAAGCCCTTAGCATACATAACATACAAGATAATAGATAAATAAGAGTTCAGAAGAGCATTTTATATCAAAGCTTTACTCAAAACAGCGAAAGTCTACAACCCATTTCTCAAAGCCTTCTAATATCATAGAATACGAATAAAAGTGATAGGGACGAAGCCCAATACAATATCCAACATAAAGAAAGACATCAAAGTAAAATCCAACAAGGCTATGTCCTCGGATGGATGAGGACTCACCAAGTCTTCTTCTCAACTCTAAGTCAATGCTCTAGCCACGAGTAGGAGAACTGCCACGTCCTACACCAAAGAAGTTGATGCAGGCAAGAGTATGCATTAGCACAATAAAGTACTAAGTATGATAGCAATGCATATAAACTCATAAAACATGCTAGAAACTGAGATATAAATATGACATGCAATTGGCCAAGCTAGACATGATAAGGCATATAAGCAAATAGCATAAAGCATAAACCATGGCCAAAGCAAGCTAAATCCATCTTTCTTTTACTCTTCTTTTCTTTACTTTACTTTTAGTAACCCATGCACCATTGTGCAAGCTGAAGTGTGGGAAAAGCCTTAAACTGATCTGTTGACCATGGAATAACTCAACATGGAATCTAGTGTCTGCCCTACACCGAAAAAGGGCCATTCTACTTGCCAAGGTAGAATCCTGAACCATAGCCTACGTGGATCCACTAGCTAAGCTGATTTAATATGGGGCTGTAAAAGACCACCTATGGGGGCACATAGACATAGGACATATGGGGACTTGTCACCCGTCCACTTGGTTCTATGCATAATTCCCACTATACAATCGTAACTACTGATATCCATGGAAAGGCACAACTGGGGATTCCAATCCAAGCTAAACATGACTTCACATACCATGGACTAGTCCAAGCTTACTTCATTGAGTGTTTCCTCTTTCATGGACTTGTCCAAGCTTACACCCCTAGACTAGCTTCTTTAAGCTCTTGATTCAATTTTAGTTAAGCAAACCTTTTAACAAGTTATGAATCCTTTACATGTGAGAAAACCTTTCACAAGCTTAGGTTGAGCATTATATGAGAAAACCCTTTCAAGACTAAACATCAACATATCATAGATTTCATATAAAACATTCTTGATTCTATAAGCCTCTTTCTTCATGATTCTATCATGCTTTCTCTTCATAGCTAATGGGTTCATATTGCCTTTATTTTAAACCATGCATTCCAATGCAAGCTAGCTCTTAAAAGTCATAATCAAGGCAATTTAGTCATACTTGCAGTAACCCACATAAAAGAGGAAAATCATGTTTTTTACTTGAACATGATAAATTCATGCCCTTAACCCCAATTCATGCTCAATTTCATAGATGATCCATCAATTTCATCAATTCATATCTCAACCCAACAATCAAAGCATTGCTTATCAAATTGGGGAGAATTTACTTAAGATAATGGAGGTTCATGCAATATTTACAATAATCATGTAATTCACACTGGATCATGCACTAAATTACTTTACCCACGCTAAATCGTGCACTACAAAGCATTAATCAGTAAATGAACTCATACTTGAAGAACCCATAACAATTGATCACCCTAGCTTACTTGAAGGGAATTGAGCCTTGAAATTCATGAAGAAAAGGGGGGCCCAATGGAGGAAGCAACTCCATTGGTCAATACCATCATACCTTAGCAAAGCCAACTAGAAATTGGAGGAGATTGGGTGACCTTTAATGGAGGACTTAGCTTATTCTTCTTCCTTGAGCTAGAGAGGATTTCTTTTAGAGAGAGAAATATTTGAGAGGTGAATTTAGGGAATGAGTTAGAATGAAGTGATTTAGGTATAGAAAACTATATATAGGACCTTCATTAAGGGTAAAACCGACTTAGTTTATTTGGGAATTAACTAGGGAAAAAAACCAAAAAACCCTTAATTAAAAACTGTCGGGGCCCATCTACGGTCAGGACCTACGGTCCGTACATCCATTGACGGACCGTCCTAATGAACCGTCAAAATATTCAGAGAGTTGGTATCTAGGGACCCTGCAACGACGGCTTTAATCTACGGTTGGTAGGTCCATATACGGAGCGTACACCTCAACCGTGGATCACTGCCTGAGGTTCAAGAATTTAACCAAGTCTGGTTCACTGCCTGAGGTTCAAGAATTTAACCAAGTCTGGGGGACATCTACGGTTACTTTCTACGGACCATCAATCCTGACTACGGCCCGTAAGTGGCCTCCGTAAGTCACTGTCTACAAGTAAATTCTGCATTTTCAATCCTTGGAAAGCTGGGGTATTACAATGTGTGGGCCATTCACTTTTGAAGGAATTTCTCAAGAATCAATGCGGTTGTAGCTTTTCCCTTTTTCCTTGATGAAAGATGCAACTAAGTGGTTGACTGAACAATTTCATCACTTTATGGGAGAAATTAACCGAGGCATTTCTTGAAAGGTTTTTCCCACCTTCAAAAATGGTGAAACTAAGGGATGACATTTAAAATTTCAAAAGAGTGAATGGAGAACCCGTTCATAAGACATGGCTACATTTCAAAAGGTCGCTTTTACAATGTCCAAATCATGGCATTTCAGACAAGTTATTGTTGTAATTCTTCTACACAAGCCTTGATACGGTGAACAAAGGGTTGACCGATCATTTGATTCAAAGGGGAATAGTGAGGCAACCATTTGTAGTAGCCTCAAGGCTACTTGATGACATGGCTTAAATTAATCAAGCTTGGCATACTTGTGAAGATCAAGTATCTCTAGCACAGTTGGCGATGCTCAAGGAACAAGAAGAAAAAAATTGGGAGCGTGATGAATGTATAGCTAAATTGAGGGCTCAATTAGAGATTTTGTCAAAATATGTCATGGGAAGTGGTACGAGATCAGTGAATGAAATTGATATGGGTCATGGGATTACTACACCTAGGGATACATACAATGAGAACATGAAATTGAGAAGTGGCCAAATGGGGGGTTTGCGGTTAAGTTATCCAAGGCTTATCGTAAATCAAGGTTGGACCAGGAGTAGTTATGGTAGTTGGGAAGATGTTGACTTGTGTGATAGAAGGGAAAGTTGGGACGGAAGTGAACATGATAGAGAAGAATGTGTGTCACTTCATGGCCTAACCAACTCCGAAAGTGTTTAGAGCGAGGAGTTGTTAGCCAAGATTCTTGATAAGGTGGAAGGGTCCGATATGATATTATAAGAAATGAGGAGTGATTTCCTATCATTGCCAAATACGGTTACTTCACATTCATCTTCAATCAAGCTACTTGAAGAGAAAATGAGTCAGCTTGCCACTCTTATATATTTAAATCCACAAGAATAATTGGTAGACCACATGAAGGTTGACTCAATGAATGCTACCCATGTATCAGTCATAGTAACTAGAAGCGGTAAAATACCCCACAATGAACCGGTTATGGATGATCATGGTAAAAAGAGTATGTTTGTCGATGATGGAGTTAAATTGTTGCGTTTGGTGGAGATAAATCCTCCTAATTTCCTAATTTGGTGGAGTTAAATTGTTGCGTTTTTATTGCTAACGGCTACTTATTCTCTTACTTATTTTGAGGATAACTTGAGCGTTATCACTTAGCCTCTCTCATCTCAAGAGGGAAAACCGATCTAGAAAATCACCTTTGAACTTGTCCCAATCCAAAGGACCCGCATCAACATCCCTTTATTCCTTCCATTGCTTGAACCAAATTTGAGAAATACCTTTTAATTGGTAAGCAGCCAAGTCCGCAATTTCATCCGGCATAGCACCCATAATCTCAACGATCTTTTGAATCCCCTCAACAAACTCTTATGGATCCTCATCCACCATAGAATATTAGAATTCAAGAGGATTCATCCGAGTGAAGTCTCGAACCCTAGTCACGGGAGCTACAACTTCACGGTTGGCTTGAGCAGTCATGGCTTGGTCAAGCACTTGGAAAGCAGCCCTAAATTCCGCATGAGTGACTTGCTCGGCTAAAGGATCTACCGGAGCTTGTGGAGCTTCTGATTTCACATTCAAGTTCCTTCTCACTAGAGCTCTTCTTGGAGGCATCATTCTGAAATGCATAGAACACGACTTAGAAAGAAATCTAATAGAGTTCAACTCTATCGCATGACTTAAGAGTTATTAAAGAAGTGAAATTTTTTAAGTTTCTTGCAGCTTCCTATTCATAAATGTGGTGTGCTTCACACTCATGAATAAGACTCTACTAAACACGACTTGTCAGACATCCTAAGACACTTGAACCTGATGCTCTGAATACCAAGATTGTCATGACCCAAGACTACCCCCTAGATATGATATAGTACTTAGAATCCCGAGAGACTCCAAGCGAACCACATGGCATAGCATGACACTAAGATAACATACACAACTGAAATAGAGAAATAAGCGAAATTCTCAACACTACTAAAAAAATAGTGAATATCGACCTAAGAATACCGACTTTCGGAGAAATACCGACAAAATACCGACTTTTCAACTAAGATCGGAATAAGGCTGGTCGCTTTTCAATAGAGGTCGGTATTTACCGACCTCGGGAGGTCAGTTTTAATTTTAAGTCGAAAAATTCATTATTTTATTTTCTGACATTTTGAGGTCACTTTTATATATTTGTTTATATTTATTTTTATTTTTATTATTTCCATCTTCTGGATGTCGAAATATTTAACTTTTATATTTTGAGATACCAACATTCGGAGGTCGGTATTTTTGATTTAAATTGATTTTATTTTTTTATTTTTGACTTCTAATGGTCGGTATTAATTAATTTTTATTTTTTAATTTTTAATATTTTCGACCTCTGGAAGTCTATATTTTTTAATTTTTATTTTTCTTAATTTTTAAATTTCGACCGTTGGAGGTCGGTATTTTATATTTTTATATTTTTGATATTTCGACCTCTAGAAGTCGGTATTGTATATTTTTATTTTATTTATTTTTAATATTCCGACCTTCAGAGATCGGTATTGTTGATTTTTGTGATTCTGACCTCCGTAGGTCGATTTTCTGCTACAAAACTGGCAGCAAATTGCTGCAATTTGAGTTGCCCACCTGCATATTTCTACCAAAACAACCCAAAGAGTTGCCAACACAATAGTTTTCAACATTTACATTAAACTACTTCAAAATAAACTTCATCCACTTCAAAATAAACTTCATCTAATTCAAAATAAACATTATCTAATTCAAAATAAACTAAAATACGATCAAACAATTCCAAAAATATACAAACTATGCGTACAAAGCCTAAAATGCCAAATAGATACAACTACTCCTCATCACCCTCACTCTCCTTATCAGACTTATTATTATCATCATCCTCCTAATCAGATCCATCACTGCTGGGACATCGAGGAATAATTTTTCTTGAATCAAAAAGAGAAATTAGTTGGGCCTGAAGCGCTGCATACCTCTTGTTCTCTACCTTCTTTGCTGCCCCCATCTCTCTTCCTCTCTCTTTCTTCTCTCTTCTTGTCTCCATCGGCTACAGCAGCAACCTCGGCTTTGAGCAAAGATATACCTTACCCTCCATTGCAAACATTGCCTCTCTATCCACACCATCGAAGCTTGAGGATGATGAACCACAATACCAAGACTTCTTCTTCTGATAGGCCTTTTCTGTTAAGCCATAGATTGAACCTCTAACTGGTTCACCTGCACTCTGTCACCGAAGATTGTCGGTTTGTTCTTGTGTAAGTGGTTCGTTCTGACTTTCAAGAAGTAGAGTACTACGATATTCCTAAGATATTTGCATAAACCTATCATGTAATTTAAACAAAGAACTCTAAGAATAAGAATGTAATATATACAAGAAAAAGAAAAAAAGATTAGTTTGAATGGAGTTCTTACATATGTCTCTTGAGCACGTGGCTCAATCCATCTTTCTTCTTCTATGGGGTTTGTACTCTTCTTTATGTGAGTAACCTTGAATAACTCTTCCTGAGCTACCGGCCTACCCAACTCTTTTTCCTGAAAATAACATATATAGAATTTGATCTCATTAATCTCCAAAAACTACTTATCAAAAAAGAAAAAAATTATTTTACTGAATTAAGAAAATATACCATTCTTTCCTTCCTAGTAATCTGGCTAATAGCTCCACCCATGTTCAAAGAGCCACCCTTTTCTGATGCGCGAGCCATCTTCCCAATCTCACTCCTCTTTTTAAATTTTTCATCAGTACTCCAATGTTCCAGTAACCGAGCCCATCGATCTGGTACCATAAACTTAGGAGTTCTATTTTGTCTCCGACACTCACAAAATGTGCTAGCAAGCAACTTTGAAGCTTTAAGCTTGAAGTTAGCTTGAACTTCTTCCTCATGCTCGGGAGCCCATACATAATATTTTTGTAATAAAAAATAATTAAATATTTAATGTTAAAATGAATAGTAAATTTAAATGTATATGATGTGAATTTAATTGATATACATTCTTACCTTAAATTCGTTGAGCATCAGCCCCTGGGTGTTAAGTGAAATGGAACTCCAATTCGGGTGAGCCCCATTATAGTGAGTTTCGATGCACTTTAAAATAATAGTTGCCATACCCACTTTCGAATGTAACCTGAAATACAAGTTCAATGACAAAGTAGGGTAAACAAAAAATAATCAACGAATTAAAAAATAAATAGATAAATAGAAGATGAAATATAATTGAATCATATTTGTATCCTAAAGGCTCAATGACGAGTCTCCGAAAACTGTCTCTATCGCCTGGCTAAGGACCATGTGCATTTGAGTGTTAGGTAGTGGGAGTAGTAGGCTCTGAGCCATTGGATCCAAAACGAAGATCGAAAAGTCCAATTGATTCGCTTCTAGTATTCAAATTATTGCATTAACTAGCACTAGCTGATGGTATGGTAGACTCACGACCAAGATGTGAATAGCCCTGCAATGTTTGGTAACCCGAACTAGGTGCAACAGTGGGTGCAAATATAGAATAACCAGAATGTGGAGCCATATGAGTAGAGGCATTTTGTGATTGATGTGCCGAGCAAGTAGATGAAACTGAGGCTTGTGTTGGAATATTAATTTGAGAGGGGTCATCAGATATCACGACCCCAGTGGGTCTTCTAGTAGTATTGACCTTTAATTTCTTTTTTGGATTAGCAGATATTTTTTATTTACCCTTGTCTTTATCTACCATCTATATCAATTAAATATTAAGATTAAAATAGAGTAGTACAAAATAATCTATCATAATGTCGAACAAATATACTAAACAAAGTTATCATAACATGAGGCTTAATCCAAATAGTCTATCACAATATCGAACAAACGCAAAAATTGTTTTGGCACCAAAGAAAGATATTCAAAACAGATTACTTGAAACTACTAAAGTATAAAGTCTACTCTAATATCAATAATTAAAAATAATGAACACAACATACAAATTGTTATTCATCCTCTTCGGAAGTTTCTTCATCATCTATCCATTCATATGCATCCTCTTTAGAAGTTTCCTCCTCATCTAGCCATTCATCCTCTTCGAAAGTTTCCTCCTCATCCTCCTCCATATTTGTTGGCATATCTAACTCTTCTCTATTAACTTCTTCCAAAATGTGATCAGGATGCTCCAAATTCATTTCTAACTAAGCATCCACTACTTGATGAACACTTGATATTTCATTTTGATATGCAACATCCAATTCATTCTCAACTTCCACTCGCCCCATCGTCTTGGTTTTGAGTACAACCCACCAATCAGACTTATCCCTACACAACAGATAAGGAGTATAGTACACTTGCTTAGCATTCTGTGCAATAATAAAAGGATCATAAGCCTGATACTCCCTAATGTGACTGACTTCAATGATATTATGTTGCTTAAGCTCCCTCGTACCTCTTGCGGTTGGATCAAACCACATGCATCGAAAAAGTACTATTCTTTTGATTGGCCAACCCGAATACTCCAACTCTAGAATCTCTTGTAGGATGCCGAAATAATCAATATTCTCATTTTGATTTCCATCATCACCTTTAACCCAAACACCACTATTATTAGTTTTCTTATTCTTTGAGTATTTCTCCGTGGCAAATTTAAAACAATTTACTTTATATTGGGACATTGTGTGAACTGTAATCGGTCCCCAAGAAATATCCTTGAAAAATTGATCAAATGTGGTGGCATTTTCTGAATTGTAGACCTATATATGGTTAGTAAATTAAAAACTATGTTAGTTGAAAGAAGAGTACTATAATTTTTTATTAGTGTATATATTACAACACTTACCCAATTAGTATATCACGTTATAAATGATGGATACACTTGATCATGACCATATTGGCTCACAAAATAACTGTAGAATCACATTAAGAATACAGTTAGTTTCCTTGATAAAATCGGAGTTGAATATGTTGTTTAAATATTTAATTTACTTACTCTAAAAATTGTTGGACTTCTAGACAATTCAACAAGACATGAAGCGTTGTAGATTTTTTCTCTATTTCGGTAAGTTTGAGCAATGTACACTTTTTTGAACCCTTACCCGGCTGATTGAAGATTGATAATGATTGTACTGCAGGATCATTCTCAGTATCATAATGTCAATTAGCTATGTTTCTCAAACATGACACATAATCATCAAAGTAGTAAGAACAAAAGTGGGTTCTTTCTCTAGCTAGATATACTTGAACCATACAACCTTTCACCCTGTATTTATTCTTAATACCCCTTTTAGACTTGCCAATGCTCCTGTAAAATTTTATATTAGATATGTAATTTCAAAAGATATATGAATAGTTTATGAAATAAGAATAAATGTGTTATAGTTACTTACCGCTCAAAAGGATATTTCAAATGATCTCATTTATCATATAATTTTGAATGAGCATATCTCCTAATAGATAAAACGTTAGATGGAAATGTATTTGAGTCTAGTTTCCAGCAAAATAAACCACTTGTCAATGCGATTTTGGAGTAAAACGTTATGTGCATTCTACGATAGATACACGCACTGCCTAATCACTGCGGGACATGTGGCACTTTAGGGAAAGTCGGCCAAAGTTGTTGTTTTTATATTATGACTTAGGAATTTCATTTTCCATTAACTCCAGAGCATTTTTGAACTGTTTTCAAGTGTTTTCTTCAAACCTTGATCATCTCCAATCCTCCCAAGATTAAGGTATGTTGGTTTCTTCAAGAATCAAGTGTCTTCCTCTCCAAAGATCATAAATATATACTTAGCTAAGTATTTTCTTGATGGAAAAGGTGTTATTCTTCAAAAATAAAAAGGGAAGGGATTTATTTTCTTGGTCATAGAGATGTGGCTCCTCTTATATCTCCATAAATTATATTCCAAAGATGTTTTAAGTGTAATTTATGGGTTTGACTCAGGGATGGTGATAGAAAGCTGTGAGTCTATGTTTTACCCATTGTAAGTGATGTACTTGGTGAGGAGGATTGTGTAGAAGGATATATTATATGTTGTATTGATTAAAGAAGGACTTTATTTTATTGTATTGGGGCAGCAGGTTCGTTACGATAAAACAGAAGGGTAAGTATAGAAAATGTGATTTTCATAGTTCTTGCAAGCTTGTCGCTCGCCAAGTGTTTGATGAAATGCCTAAATTGCTAAAGAATATTTTATAGTTGCTAATATGAGATCCTATCATTGTCATTGATGGTAGTAGTTTTCTACCAACTTAAACAATGAGCTTATAATGGAATTTGATGCCGTTTAACAAAGAACTCACGGGATGGTGTTCGGAAGCTATGAGTGAGAGTTTATATGTATAATTTGAATGAATAAGGGGATAGTTATTTGTGGAGTAAGGATTGGGGAGTAATATTTACCTCATAGGTAGGTCATGAGCTCACGTAGAAAATATAAAAAGAGAAGGGTGTGGTAATACGCCATTTATTTATTGTAATTATCGAGCTTGTCGCTCGTGAACTATTATTATGTTTTTGTCCTTGTTTTGTTGTGCTTCTTGATTAGCTTCTTATACTGGCCTACATGATGATATGCTATAGATAAAGTTTTCAACAAAGGAGTTTGATGATACGACGTAAGATAGTAACTCCCAAAGTAAGGTATGTAAAGCTAAAACCTCTTTCTCCATCAAGGCACGACCCATAGTCACATATTCCTACTATAAATGTCAATCGAGATCATTTGATAAAGTCTTCCTATTTTTCAAATCATTCCATGTTGGAGTTCTAAACCTATAAAGTTATAGTACTCTTTTTCTAGTAAGAGAAGTCATATGTTTCATATAACAGTATGTGTCTTCAGTTGAAACTCTTAGAAGTTAGAGGGTTCATATGTCTCATAAATTTAAAGGAAGTTGTTGCCCACAGATTATCCATAGGTATATAGATCACATAAATATATGATTCTTAAGCTAAAGAAAGTAATCAACAATTGTATCATGAGTTATATGATTCATGAGCTGCATATTACAAGTCTTTACATGCAAGTTGAGATTATAACCTACTCTTCAGCGTGGGCTGGGAATTTTTAGGGCTACTATGTGTGACGCTATTCTGTGCACAAAATTCAGATAGAGTCAGTTGGAATTTCTTGTCATCGATTCACTTAAATTATACAGGCCTGCGGGAAGATCATGTAGGAGCCTTGGAGAGCGTACCTTGATAGACCTCGTTATCCAGATTATGATATTTCATGCGTGGTTGTGACAATGGTCTATAGAAGCCATATAGGATTCACTGATCTCTGATAATCGGCCATCATGCGACTCTCTGACAGTTAGTTTTACAAAGAGCAAAGAAGCTATATAAAGAATTAAAGATGTCACATAGGCAAATTATAGGAATTTTATATATAAACTAATAAAGAATATAATTTTAAATGATGACCCTTGACATTGGTCATTGTTTCAATTTTGGATTATTTCTCTTGCATACATATGCTCAGATTTGCCTATCTTGATATTTGATTCATTTAAGCATTCTTACATGTCTACATTTTTATATGTACTGACGTCCCTATTTTTATGACGTTACATTTCTATCAACGTAGGCTCAGGTACTCAAGACAACAGAGATTTCCAGTAGCTAGTGACTTCTTGTTTATCAGTTGGTAAGCTCTACCTCTACTTGGAGCTATCAGATATCTAGAGCCTATATTTTTCTATGTATGTACATATGTTAAAATAGGTATGTCGGGGCCCTATCCCTAACAATTATCATATTCTCTGATGCATACTCTTTAGAGGCTTCTTAGACTTAGTTTTGTTTCAGTTGTAAAGTAGCCCAGTGGGCCCTTTTGTTATCTATGATTTAGTATATGTCTTGGTATATGTTCCGCTTCTTATGAGTCTACAACTTTAGCATGAGTTTAGTACATATAATTAGCATGTGGTTGTATAAATCCTAGATGTCCACCCCTTTTGAGTTGGGGGCGTGAAACTTAAGTCCTATGCTTAGTGAGTGTTTTACTTGGGGACAAGCAATAGTTCAAGTTTTGGGGTTTGATGAGTTGATATTTACCAACTCATTGGACTCAAATTGAGGAATTATTGCCATATCTTAATGCTAATTGAAGGGATTTTAGGCCCTACTTCTCTTGTATACAGACATTCCTTAGAAAAAAATCAATTTGATGGATTTGAAGCTGAAAATAACTGAAGTAGGAACTGGCGTCCCGCAGGAACAAACGAGAATCTCGCCGGCTTAAATGGAGCAAGGATGCCTCTGTACCAATGCTATAATCGGCATGGTGCAATTATTGATCGGCGATTCATTAATCCCAAATGCTCCAATAAGAATAGAAGGTCAAAGTGAGGAAGTGACTGTGTCTTGACCTAAGACTACCCCCTAGACGTGACATAATACTTAGAATCTCTAGAGACTCTAAGTGAACCACATGGCATAGAATGACACTATGATAACATACAATAGTGAAATAAGGTGATAAGCAAAATATAAGTCTCAAAGATAAACTCAACAAATCATGAAGAATATGAATACAAGACTCAAAATGTGAGACTACTATTTCTTACAATAAGCCTCTACTACATAAGAGTGACTAAGACGAGCCCTAGCTCACTTGAATAATCTGAAAACTGAAATAAGCCCGAAATGACATAAAAGCATAAGTGTTGCCATGTCCCCAAACCATGAGGACTCACCAATCTTGAGCAAAGCTGATAGGATCCAATACTAACCGCGGCCCGAGTGATGTGCGTCAGAATCTATATTATAAAATAATATAGGCACAAGAGATGTATGCAGTCAGTGCTCAGAATGTACTTAATATGGAGAAAGATGAATGATTATAACATGATGACATGATAAATCTGAATATATGATAATGCAATGACCAAGTAAGCATAACATAAATCTGATCATATCATTTCATAAAATATAGTACGAGGTCATATATTCTTCTTTAAAGTTATAGTCATAACATAAGTCCTTGAGGGAGTCATAAATCTTTGTGGGAGATGTTGTTAACCGACATAAACTATGTGAGCTATAACATGGATTTCAGTGTACTACTCCCACACCAAAAAGAGAGCGTCCTACTTGCCAAGGTAAGGACCATAATCATGAGCTTAGGTGGATCCACTAGCTAATGTCTAATCGGGACATAACCTATGGGGGCACTTAGTTTTGGGACCTGGGTAATCGCCACCAGTCCAACTCGATGCTAAGTAAACTCCCAACGGAAAACATGCATAATCTTATTCATATTCATAATCTTTGAAATGATAAGAATCTAGTAATACCAAATGATTAATGAAAGCCTCATAATCATAAGAATAGCTACTTTAAAATTATAATTTCATAACCTATTCATAAGAGACACTTTAATCGAAGCATCTAAGCCATGATAGTCTTTTCATAGTAAGAAGTACTTAAATCGAAAGTAACTAAACCATGTCATTCATTCATAAGAGAGGTACTTCAATCGGAAGCCTATATTTTCATGAAACTGATTGATACTTTATTCGAAAGCATCCTTGATTCATAAAATCTTTTATAACATAATGCATGCATATCATCATAGCTTGAATCATATCATAAAATACTTGTATGCATGGGTTCATGAAAATACCATTGAAAATATTGAAATATGATCAAATCATGCATAATAAGATCATTCATGATGAATAAAATTGAAAATAATTACACCCATAGGAGAATCATGAAAACCCTAGACTTGGGTAAGAATCATAAAGTAGAAATTGAGATTTTTTGTGACTCAATGGGTGAAGAGGAACCTATTGATCAATTTTTCACATACCTTGGTCAAAGCCCTAACTGAAATCTTCAATGGAGGCTTGGAATCCTTAAAACCCTAGCTTGCTTAGAGAGGAAGACTTAAGAGAGAAATTGGAGTTTGAGAGAATGAGAGTGAATGGGGAGGGGTTTGGATCTTAGAATCAGTTATAGGCCTTCAAAATAGGCTTAAAATGAGGTAGTATAGGAATTAAAAGAGTAGGAAAAGACCTAACTGACCCTGAGTAATAACTTCCGAATCAACTCTATGACTCCATATATGGTCTGTACCATGCTCTACGGACCGTACTGTCCATTCGTCAAACACTTTATTGAAAGTCCCAATTTCTGACTTCGAACCATGAACCTAGATCCAGGAGTTGTATTCCCTTCGACAACCTATAAAACCTCTCGTACACCTGAGTCTCAAAATTAGGCCTGGTTTCTTAGGCTTTGAACCACGAATGCAAAGTATGGACTGTCTTCCCTTCTACTGATTCGTATGTTTCAAGTACAAATCTCTGACTTTCTGAAGGCTACAACCACGAGACCCAATCACGACCCGTTAAACCTACCACGGGACATCTTGTTGGCTCATGAAAAGAGGTCAGAGACTTGACATTTTCAAACTTTTCCAAGGCACCAATCACGATTGGGTTCCACGGTTCACGAAACCATGTATGGCTCGTACATGCCACTCGTACAACACTACACTAGAAACTTTCTGAAACTTTTAAATTTCCAAGTTATCTTTGCATTTCCGAGGTGTTACAGACTAGTGCTCCATAATTCCGGATCGGTGCTCCACCGGTCAAGCACAAGTCTTTAGATTTCAGATTTTGTGAATCAAACTAGCTTGGAATGGAGATTTACTATATAGTTATTGTCTCTATTTCTTCTTTTATATGCAGCTAAATCCTTAGCTAGCGGTGTGTATGCTAGATGGGGGTGTAAAACCATGAATAAGTATTGATTAATCGGCTCTAAAATTGATTGTATGGTATGGATCTATTGTTGTCTTGGAGTTTTAATCTAAACATTAGTGGTTGCAAATATTGATTGAGCTCTCTAACACAGTTTTGGCTTGGGAAAGTAAAATAGAGTTGGGTAAGACTCAATAGTGAGGACTTTTTGAAATTACTCTATGGGTTTGAGCAAGGGATAGGATAATTCGAGTAATTTTTCATTTAATGATATGAGCTAGGGATAGTCTATCTACTCAAGCAATGTTTGGTGTTTTGTTTGAAAGGATCTCAGAGTTAAAGAGAATCTAACGGACATACGTTTGATAGTTCGCGAGAATATCAAAGTATATCCTAGACCAAGCATTATCCATGTACCAATCAATTTTATTATGGTTAATCTTTACCTATTCGAGTTGAAACTCTAACTCGTTATGCACACCCCTAGTCCTTTCCAAACTTGGTAGACCATATTTGTGTTGTTTCCCTGTTTTATTATTTAATACTTGCAAATTTTAGTTGTCACTAACCTCCTCACCCCCACCCATTTTTACATATACACGCTTGTTAAAAATTCAATTTGCTAGTTTGTTTCAAGTTGCGAAATCAATTGAAGGTGATCCCATCTTTCAATCCTTGTTGTTCGACTCCAACCTCTAAAGTTAGATAATTATTTTGCATACGACCGCCTATGCCCTGAAAATAGGACATAGTTGAGTGTTTATTAGCTAGTTAAAAACTCTCATGTTTAGTAGATACACATTGCAGAGATGAAGATGTTGAGGTAGATGTGTAGTCATACAAGGAGTGATAAGATTAAAAAAGAGGATATTCAAAATAAGGTGGGAGTGGCCTCCATGGTGGAAAATATGAGAGAAGCGAGAATGAGATGATTTTGTCATGTGAAGAGGAGATACATGGATGCACCAGTGAGGAGGTATGAGAGGTTGGTTATAGAGGGTACGAGAAGAGATAAAGGTACACCGAAAAAGTATTGGCCAGAGATGATATAACATGATATGACTCATTTTTAGATTATCTAGGACATGAGCTTAGATAAGAGGGTGTGTGTAATATCCTAAAAAAACTTAAGCAAAGATTCGAACTATTCGGCATATGCATATAGGCCTATAAAGGTGATTCCTAATTGTGAATAGGTTTTAATATCAATTCCTAAGTGTGGGAAGTGTGTAGGAGATGAATAAAGGTTAAAAGAATCCTCTAGTACAAAGTTGAGTTGAAAGATTCCTAACCGATTGAGTATTGGTATAAAATTTTACTTCGTTAAACTACAAACAAGCATATATGTTCGAGTCAAAAGTTATGATTATTTTAGTTTTGATAGACATTTTGTTTTATACATATGTTTCACCTGCATTGGACAATGTTGCATCTGCAAAATGCCGGTGGACCGATGGAACATCATTTAAGTCAGTTTTAGACCAATTTTTCTCACTTTTGGCCATTCTTTCAAGCCCTAGAAATGTTTTTCTCTCCTCCTCTCATCCTCCTTCATCAAGGTAAGTCCATCTGCATGGATTTCAAGCTCTCCAACTCAAATTCCTTTGTCTATTCATGGATTATTAATAGAAATCCTAACCCTAGACCATAGAGTTTTCAAAAAACAAATCAAAGAATTACAAGAAGAGGTTTCTTGATTGTTCTTCATCAAGTTAGGGATCTTCTTCAAGATTTGTGAAGCATTTAAGGTATTTAAGGCTACCATTATAAGGAACTAAGTTCTTCATCACGCCCTACATCTATAATTTCAGTTACTAAGATCAAAGTTAGGGTTTTCACCCCAAAGTCCATGATTTATGAATTCTTCTACTTTGAATATGTTATTGTTGATTTAATTATTGAAATCATTATGACTTTATAATTGTTAATGATCCTTGATTGATTTAGGATTAATGCTATTCTACCACATGACCCCTTTTAAGTCAAAGTTATTTGAAAATCTTCTCATAGTATTTCTTATGCATTATTTTCATGAGTAAAGGATAATTCAAGATTTTAAACAAGTCTTTCAGAAAAGATTTCAAGAAACTATATTTAGTTTCAAGTGTATTACTTTAGAAGATTTTCAAGGAAGTATATTTTTGTAATGACCCTCCCGGTCATTTCTATGTTAATGCCTTCTTTTTGTCGTTTAGAGCATTCCTATAGCAACCCCAAGTCATTTATGACTTGCTGGCACTGATTGTTCGGCCGCCTAGTCATTTGTTTGGGTTTTATGCCTGTTTTTCTATTTTGGGGTTTTAGAACCTTGAAAAGTTGATTTCGATCATAACTTTAAGTAAACGATCTCAGATGAGAATTCTGACGGTTCCATTAGCTCTAGAGTGGCCAAATTAGGCTAGGAGCATGGTTTGCCCAAGTCCTGGGGTTTTCGGTGTGATTTTGGGGCTAGTTAGCTCTTTAGTATTTGAAATTTGGTTTAAGGTTGACTTCGGTAACCATTCTTGGAAAATGTGCTTGGATGGAAATTTCGACAACACGATTAGTTCTGGAATGCCGAGTCCGGTCTAGAATGACCCTTCGAGAATTATCGGGAGCTTCCAATATGATTTTGAGATCTCCAGTAAAAGTGGGCTAAAATGGCTCTTTGGGTGTGGGACCCACTTTTTGTCCAAACGACCTTGTATAGAAATTTTGACTGCGTCATTGAGTCTGGAATGTTGAATTTGAGGGGGTAGCATATTTCGTTTGCGTGTACGGGGTTCCGAACGAATTCCGAGCACCCCGTCGGAGTTTTAGAATTCTCCAAAACCTAGCTGGTGCAGCAGCTGTTAGTGTAGACACCATTGTTCTCCGCGTTCACGGGATAGGCTTCGTGTTCGCGGAGGGATGAAGGTGTCTACTCCCTGTTCGCGGGCAAGTGGCCGCGTTCACGGAGGTTTGGGGACCTTGTGCTCCGCGTTCGCGGAGGTCTGCGGGTGAGGGTGATCTTTGTTCTCCGCGTTCACGGGCCTGGGGCCGCGTTCACGGAGGTCTGTGCGATGGTGGAGGTTTGTTCTCCGCGTTCACGGAGCTTTGGGAAGATTACTCTCCGCGTTCGTGGAGACTTGGCCGCGTTCGCGGAGAGGAAGGGCCTGGCAGTGTCTATTTAATGAGGTCGAAGCTCCCATTTTGGAGAGCTTCAAACCTCCATAAAAATCTCCTTGGTGGTCAGTTTTCAGCGATTCGAAGTCCCAGGCGCTCGGATTCTCGTTGGCTTCGTGGGTTTTAGGTTGGAGTTCGTTGGGTGTTTCTCGTTTTCCATGAAATTGAGTGTAAGTTCTTTGTTGGCCTATTTTGTATAGTTTTATGATTTGTTGTTGTGGGCTGTTAGGAGCGGATCCGACCCCTAATGGCGATCCATTTTGGGATTCATGTTTCGGGAAGGATTTGGAACCTTTTCACGGAGTCAATTCCAGAAAATCCAGAGTGGGTCCCACTTTGCCTGATTTGACTCCAAAATTGGTCTGTCTCCGAATTTGTTGATTTTAGTGTCTAAACGACCGTTTTGACGCTGTGATTCTATTTTTGATAGCGTGGCAGTAGTCTGAGGCCGTTCGGAAGGGGAAATTTTTGGCTGAGTGACTTGGAGAGCTTCTGATGGGCTTTTTGGTAGGTTACGGCTTTCCTTCCTTCTAGATTGAGCTTGATTGTGTAAATGCTGGTTGATATTTGTGAATCTTGGGTGGCTAGGTAATATTGATTCCCTGTCTACCCGATTTCCTATTTTATAGTTGATTGTTGGGTTGTTTTGGGCTAGTATCATGTTGTAGGTTGGGTTGTTGACCTGGATTGGTGGTATTTGTGTTGTGGGTTATCTTTTGATGCATGAGTGGGTCCAGGTCTTTGGATTCTGTGCTGGATTTATTCTTGTGATTTCGGACTTAGGATAGGTTAAGGTAGTGTTGCCTTAATCCCATGCACCCGTTGACTTGAGTATGTATCTGACGGCGATTCGAATGGACTAGGTCCTTGCAGACTGATATAGCAGACTTGGGTCTGATAGTGTGAGCCTTGATTTAGGTGTTCTTATGGCCTTCGATTCTTCCGATTCTCTCCCCTCTCTTTTCTGAGATCGGGGGATGCTGCCGGAGTATGTAACGTTGAGTCGATTCATGGTTGGATTATGTTAGGATGGAAGCCTTCGTTTAATATACTTGTGGGCAGTGGCCCATGATGGTTAGCCTTGCGTTGTATGGTTCGTAGTGGCTTTATCTTTTTTGAGGTGATTAGCTCAAGTTCAAGACTGAGGTTACGCGGTTAGCATTCGGTATTTAGGCTGATGGGGGTAGGCTATTCGCTCTGGTCCGTAGCTGACGTTATATGATTGTAGCCCATTATTTCCAGTGCGAGTCCGTGGAGCATAGGCTACTAGTCCCAGCCTGTGATTGACATTACCTGGATAAAACCAGTATTTCCAGTGCTAGACTGTTGAGCGCAGACTGAATAGCTCCCATCCGAACTGATGATACGCGGTTTGAGTCCGTTATTCCCAACTCGAGACCGTAGAGCAGGTGATATTGTTCCAGCATGAGGCCAAGGTTACGTGGGTGGGATTCGGTATTGCCGGCTCGTGAGTGATGATTTGGGCTGGGCCCATGTGTTTATAATTGAGCTGGGCTCTGATTTTATTCCAGAATGAGGCCGAGGTTACGTGGGTAGGACTCAGTATTGCCGGCTCGTGGTTGATGATTTGGCTGGGCCCAGGTGATGATTTCCGGGTTCGGGACCCTTGGTTAGAGACTTCTAGAGTTGGTGTTCCTCATTTCTGTAGTATAGCTCTTTTGTGTACCTGTCAGGCTTATGGGGATCCGTTGAGGTTTCATTTAAACTTACGCTCGAGTGTGTCCAGCGGGTCTTGGGAGGCCAGTTGGGTTTAGTTAGCTATCCTCAGTTTACTTTTCGCTTGTTCTATTTCCGTTCTATTTACCTCTGTTATTATATTTGCTGATTATATCTTGTCTACCTGTTTTTACCTTTCTTGCTCATTCGGCCTATGATGCTTACTGGGTACCTGTTCTTTTGGTACTCATGCTACACTCTGCATCTGTTTTCATGATGCAGGTCCGAGCACCAGTTATCAGTGTTGAGATCGGGCTTGGAGTTGTTCTTTCAGGAGACTAGGGTGAGCACGTGGCGTTCTGGGTTTACCTGTCTCCTTCTGTATATATATTTTGGCTTGTCTTTTGTTTTCGAGACAGGTTTTTCTGTGGTCCACTTTTGGGACTTGTACTCTTGTTAGTAGTTCTGTACATGTGACTTCCAGATTTTTGGGGTGTCTTGTATAAATCATCTTGGGTTGGTTTCGCTTCAGCTCTCTTGTTTGTGTTTTATTTGTATGCTTCCACTTGTTTTGGACTAGCTTCCACTCTTAGTCCCATTACTGCTAAGTTCCGGCATAGAGTTTGGCTTGCCTACCGGTGGGCTGTTGGCGCCATCATGACTTGAGAAATCACGTCGTGACAAATTGGTATTAGAGCCTAGGTTATTTGGTCTCACTTGTACAGAACTAACATCTAGTAGAGACTTGAGAATCGGTGCGGAGACGTCCGTGACTTAATTTCAGGAGGCTATTGGATGTCCTTAGGATGTTGTCTTATTTTGTATCCTTTCATGCGTTGCTGTCTAGTTGGTTTTTTGAAACCTCACTTGTTTCGTTCTATTACAGGGATGGCTCGTACGCACAGAGGAGGTCGATGTGGTGCTGCGGCACCAGACCAAAAGAGAGAGAGGACTCTGGAGCTGGAGCCTCTAGCAGAGCAGGTTCCTCCTCTGCCGGTGGGGCCAGGACCAGCCCAGCCACCACCAGCACCAGCTGTGGCTCCTAATCTTCAGGGCATGCTTGCCCAGATTCTAGCTGCCATCAGGAGTATGCAGCTGCAGCAACAGTAACAGCAACAGTCGACCCCAACACCAATCCTAGAGCCGGTTCAGGCACAGCAGGACCAGCCTGCAGTAGTGGCACCAGAGGTTCTTCAGCCACCAGCACCAGCCATGGTTCAGCTGGACCTATTGGACGGGGTTATGCCTCTACGAGAGCAGAAGATGCTCGGGGTGTTTCTTAGACTATCACCGCCGAGGTTCTCAGGGGCTGCGGGGGAGGATGCCCACGAGTTCTTGACTACTTGCGATGAGAGGTTGCAGACCTTGGGTTTAGTGGAGTCCAGAGGAGCTGACTTCAAAGCTTATCAGCTGGACAGACCAGTCAGGCCGTGGTGGTGTTCGTTCATTAGGACTAGGCCAGCCGGAGCACCACCAGTATAGTGGAAGAAGTTTTTTGAGGCTTTTCTGGCCAGGTTTATTCCACGGAGCATCTGAGATCGACTTCATAATGAGTTCTCGAGGTTAGAGCAGGGCTCCATGAAGGTGTCTGAGTACGAGACCATATTTCTAGAGTTGTCCCGTCATGCTACCATGATTCTACCTACAGAGGAGTAGCGGGTCCGATGCTTCATCAGAGGGTTGAGACTGCAGATGAGGATTGAGTCACAGTTGTTATTGGCAGCGAGCTGTTCCATTTTAGAGGTGGTAGACCATGCCCGTACCATTGAGTATCTTCGTCGTGAGGCCCACGGGTGCAGCGGCAAGAGGCCTAGATCAGATGACAGCTTTAGTAGGACCCATCGCAGGTCGAGGGATACCCGAGGTCAGGGTTACCAGGGGTTCCAACCAGGGCAGTCTAGTCGCCCGTTTCAAGAAGCATTGCAGACCTTAGAGGAAGATCAGCCTCGTCAGAGCGGTTATAGTGCTGGTCCGAGTCAGGGCCGAGGTGGGTTTTGGACAGGTGCATCAGGTTGGGGTGGCCGACCTCCAGCAATTAGCAGGGCTTCTTAGGGTTGCTTCACCTATGGGGAGCTGGGTCATTGGGCCAGGGAGTGCCCTTCATCAAGATTAGCTTACCAGCCCCTCAGGCAGCGAGGCCGGTGTCAGCAGTAGCACCCCCAGCTAGAGGAGGGAGTTAACAACAGGGTTCTCAGGGAGGCCCCAGGGGAGGCAGGACAGGTGGTAGAGGGGATGCGCAGGGTAGAGGCACCCAGGGCCACTTTTATGCAACTTCAGCTAGAGCTGAGGCCGAGGCGTCAGATGATGTGATCACAGATACGGTTCTCTTATGCCATCAGCCCGCTTCAGCTTTGTTTGATCCCGGTTCTACCATTATCCTATGCCTCGTATTGACGACCTATTCGACAAACTTCAGGGTGCTGCCATGTTTTCTAAGATCGACTTGAGATCTGGTTATCATTAGCTGAGGATTAGAGCAGTGGACATCCCGAAGACAGCATTCAGGACTCGCTATGGCCATTATGAGTTCTTGGCTATGTCCTTTGGGTTGACTAATGCCCCTGCCGCCTTTATGGATTTGATGACTCGAGTGTTCAGGCAGTATTTGGACTCCTTTTTCATCATCTTTATCGATGACATCTTGGTATACTCGCGGAGCCATCGTGAGCATGAGCAGCATTTGAGGATAGTGCTCCAGACTTTGAGAGATCATCGGCTTTATGCCAAGTTCTCAAAGTGCGAGTTTTGGCTGGAGTCTGTAGCATTCTTTGGGCACGTGGTGTCCAAGGATGGCATTATAGTGGATCCGACGAAGATTGAGGCTATCCATAGTTGGTCTAGGCCCACTTTTTTTACTAAGATTCGGAGCTTCGTCGGATTGGCAGGGTACTACAGACGCTTTGTTGATGGTTTCTCCACTTTAGCGGCACCTTTGACTCGCCAGGATGTTCCATTTGTGTGGTCGGAGGAGCGTGAGAGGAGTTTTCTGAGGCTCAAGGAGTTACTTACCACCGCTCCTATATTGACTCTTCCAGTTGAGGGCGAGGGCTTCACGGTCTATTGTGACGCATCCGGCATTAGTTTAGGTTGTGTTCTGATGCAGCAGGGTCGGGTTATTGCTTATGTGTCGAGGTAGCTTAAGCTGCATGAGAGTAATTACCCCACTCATGACTTGGAGTTGGCAGCGGTAGTTTTTGCGCTTAAGATTTAGAGACATTACGTGTATGGAGTTCATTGTGAGATCAACACTGATCACAGAAGCCTTCAGTACATCATGACTCAGAGGGACCTTAATTCGAGGCAGCGTCGGTAGATTGAGCTCCTGAAGGACTATGATCTCTCTATTCTCTACCATCCGGGCAAGGCGAATGTAGTAGCGGATGCCTTGAGTCAGAAGGCAGTGAGTATGGGTAGTCTAGCCTTCCTTTCTGTTTTGGAGCGACCCTTGGCTTTTGACATTCAGTCCTTAGCCAATCAAATGATCAGACTTCATGTTTCAGATTCCAGCAAGGTATTAGCATATGTTGGGGTTCATTCATCTCTGCTTGATCAGATCTATAGTCGTTAGTTTGATGATGAGTCTTTGGTAGCACTCAGAGATAAAGTGTTGGCAGGTGATGCCGGTCAGGCTTTCTTAGATTCAGAGGGGATTTTGAGGTTTGCTGGCCGATTGTGTGTTCCCAGAGTCAATGATGTGATCCAGTTGATCCTTAGCGAGGCCCATTATTCCAGATATTCTATTCATCCGGGCACAGCTAAGATGTATCGTGATTTGAGGTAGCATTACTGGTGGAGCGGTATGAGGAGGGACATCTCAGGCTATGTGTCCCGTTGCTTATGTTGCCAGCAGGTGAAGGCCGAGCATATGAGGCCTGGTGGAGAGTTGCAGAGATTATCCATTCCTGAGTGGAAGTGGGAGCGTATCACCATGGACTTCATTATTAGGTTGCCGCAGACTCCTAGGGGTGTTGACAGTATCTGGGTCATCATGGATTGATTGACCAAGTCAGCACACTTTATCCCTGTTCATACATCCTACCATGCTGACAGGTTAGCCCGTATCTACATCCGGGAGGTAGTCCGTCTTCATGGTGTGCCTGTTTCTATCATCTCAGAATGGGGCCCACAGTTCACTTCCAGCTTTTGGAGAGCATTTCAGGAGGAGTGGCCACCCATGTGGATCTTAGCACAACATTTAACCCGCAGACTGATGGCCAGTCAAAGCGTACTATTCAAGTTCTTGAGGATATGTTTCGGGCCTGTGTTATAGACTTTGGGGTCAGTGGGACCACTTCTTGCCCTTGGCAGAGTTTGCGTACAACAACAGCTACCATTACAACATCCAGATGACCTCGTTTGAGGCCCTATATGGTAGGCGTTATCGCACTCCAGTCGGTTGGTTTGAGTCTACGGAACCTAGGCCGCATGGTACAAATCTGTTTCAAGCGTCCTTGGAGCATGTGAGGTTTATTCAGGACAGGCTCAGGACAGCTCAGAGTAGACAACAGAGTTATGCAGACTGTAGGCGCCAACCGTTGAGTTTTGCCGTGGGTGAAAGAGTATTCCTTCGAGTATCGCCCATGAAGGGCATGATGAGATTCGGGAGGCGGGGCAAGCTTAGCCCCAGGTATATCGAGCCTTTTGAGATTTTTAGGGCAGTTGGCAAGGTGGCTTATGAGTTGGCTTTACCTACAGCATTCTCAGCCGTTCATCCAGTATTCCATGTTTCGATGTTGCGTTGATACGTTCCAGATGAGTCTCATGTGCTCCAGTATGATGCCGTTGAGTTGGATGATCGCTTGGCTTATACAGAGGAGCCAGTTGCTATTTTTGTCAGAGATGTGAGGCAGCTGAGGTCGAGAGTCATTCCTGTGGCTAAGGTCTGTTGGAGGCATCGTCCAGTTGAGGAGGCTACCTGGGAGATCGATCATGAGATACGGGAGTAGTTCCCAACTTATTTGAGCCCTCAGGTACTTCTTGATCCTTACTTTCGCGGACGAAAGTCCTTTTAGTAGTGGATATTGTAATGACCCTCCAGGTCATTTCTGTGTTAATGCCTTCTTTTTGTCGTTTAGAGCGTTCCTGTAGCAACCCCAAGTCATTTATGACTTGCTGGCACTGACTGTTCGATCGCCTGGTCGTTCGTTTAGGTTTTATGCCTGTTTTTCTGTTTTGGAGCTTTTGAACCTTGAAAAGTTGTTTCGGTCATAACTTCAGGTAAACAACCTCAGATGAGAATTCTGATGGCTTCATCAGCTCCAGAGCGGCCAAAATAGGCTAGGAGCGTGGTTTGCCCAAGTCCTAGGGTTTTCGGTGTGATTTTGGGGCCAGTTAGCTCTTTAGTCTTTGAAATTTAGTTTAAGGTTGACTTCGGTCAACATTCTTGGAAAATGTGCTCGGATGGAAATTTTGATAGCACGATTAGTTCTGGAATGCCGAGTCTGGTCTAGAACGACCCTTCGAGAATTAGCGGGAGCTTTCGATCTGATTTTGAGACCTCCGGTAAAAGTTGGCTAAATTGGCTCTTTGGGAGTGGGACCCACTTTTTGTCGAAACTGACTCGTATGGAAATTTTGACTGCATCATTGAGTCCGGAATGTCGAATTCGAAGGGGTAGCATATTTCGTTTGCGTGCACGGGGTTCCGAACGAATTCCGAGCACCCCGTCGGAGTTTTGGAATTCTCCAAAACTTAGCTGGTGCAACAGTTGATGCAGACACCATTTTTCTCCGCGTTCGCGGGATAGGCTCCGCGTTCGCAGAGGTATGAAGGTGCCTACTCCGCATTCGCCGGCAAATGACCACGTTCGCAGAAGGGTCTCCAACGGAGGTCTGCTGGGTAAGGGTGATATTTCTTCTCTGCGTTCACAGAGGTTTGTACGATGGTGGAGGTTTGTTCTCCACATTCACGGGTCTGGGGCCGCATTCGGGAGATTTGGGAAGATTACTCTCCACATTCGCGGAGAGGAAAGACCTGGCAGTGTCTATTTAATAAGGTCGAAGCTCCCATTTTGGAGAGCTTCAAACCTCCATAAAAATCTCCTTGGTGGTCAATTTTTGGCGATTCAAAGTCCCAGGCGCTCGGAATCTCGTTGGCTACGTGGGTTTTAGGTTGGGTTCGTTGGGTGTTCCTCGTTTTCCATGAAATCGAGGTTAAGTTCTTTGTTGGCCTATTTTGTTTAGTTTTGTGATTTGTTATTGTGGAATGTTAGGAGCAGATGCGACCCCTAATGGGCAATCCATTTTGGGATTCTGTTTGGGGAAGGATTTGGGACCTTTTCACGGAGTCAATTCCAAAAAATCTGGAGCGGGTCCCACTTTGCCCGATTTGACTCCAAAATTGGGTTGTCTCCGAATTTATTGATTTTAGTGTCTAAACAACCGTTTTGACGCTATGACTCTATTTTTGATAGCGTGGCAGCAGTCTGAGGCCGTTCGAAAGTGAAAATCTTCAGTTGAGTGACTTGGAGCGCTTATGATTAGCTTTTTGGTAGGTTACGGCTTCCAGTCCTTTTAGATTGAGCTTGATTGTGTAAATGCTGGTTGATATTTGTGAATATGGGGTGGCTAGCTAATATTGATTCCCTATCTAGCCGATTTCCTATTTTAAAGTTGACTATTGGGTTGTTTTGGGCTAGTATCATTTTGTAGGTTGGGTTGTTGACCTGGATTGATGGTATTTGTGTTGTGGGTTATCTGTTGGGTGGTTATCTGCTGATGCATGAGTGGGTCCGGGTCTTTTGATTCTGTGCTGGATTGATTATTGTGATTTCGAACTTAGGATAGGTTAAGGCAGTGTTGCCTTAGTCCCATGCACCCGTTGACTTGAGTATGTATCCGACGGCGATTCGGATGGACTAGGTCCTTGTAGTCTGATATAGCAGACTTGAGTCTGATAGTGTAAACCTTGATTTAGGCATTCGTGTGGCCTTCAATTCTTTCGATTCTCTCCCCTCTATTTTCTGAGATTGGGGGATGCTGCCGGAAGATGTTACGTTGAGCCGATTCATGGTTGGATTATGTTAGGCTAGAAGCCTTCGTTTGATATACTTGTGGGCGGCGGCCCGTGATGGTTAGCCTTGCGTTGTGTGGTTCGTAGTGCCTTTATCTGGTTTGAGATGATTAGCTCCAGTTTGAGACTGAGGTTACGCGGTTAGCATTCGGTATTTCCAGTGCTAGGCTAACGGGAGTAGGCTATTTGCTCCATTTCGTAGCTGATGTTATACGATTGCAGCCCGTTATTTTCAGTGTGAGTCCGTGGAGCATAGGCTACTAGTCCCAGCCTGTGATTGACGTTACCCGGATGTAACCGATATTTCCAGTGCTAGACTGTTGAGCGCAGATTGATTAGCTCCCGTCCGAGACTGATGACACGCAGTTAGAGGCCGTTATTCCCAGCTCGAGATCGTAGAGCGGATGATATTGTTCCAGCATGAGGCCGAGGTTACGTGGGTGGGATTCGGTATTATCGGCTCGTGACTGATGATTCAGGCTGGGCCCAAGTGTTGATGATTGAGCTGGGCTCTGATATTATTCCAAAATAAGGCCGAGGTTACGCGGGTAGGACACGGTATTGCTAGCTCTTGGCTGATGATTGGGCTAGGCCCAGGTGATAATTTTCGGGTCCGGGACCCTTGGTTGGAGACTTCTGGAGTTGGTGTTCCTCATTTCTGTAGTATAGCTCTTCTATGTATCTGTCGGGCTTATGGGGGTACATTCGGGTTTCATTTAAACTTGTGCTCGAGTGTGCCCAGCGGGTCTTGGGGGGGCCCAGTTGGGTTTAGTTAGCTATCCTCAATTTACTTTCTGCTTGTTCTGTTTCCATTCTGTTTACCTCTGTTATTATTGTTGCTGATTCTATCTTGTCTACCTGTTTTTACCTTTCTTGCTCAGTCGGCCTATGATGCCTACTGGGTACCTGTTGGTTTGGTACTCATGCTACACTCTGCATCTGTTTTCGTGATGCAGGTCCGAGCACCAGTTATCAGCATTGAGATCGGGCCTGGAGTTGTCCTTTCATGAGACTAGGGTGAGCACATGGCTTTCTGGGTTTACCTGTCTCCTTCTGTATATATATTTTGGCTTGTCTTTTGTTTTCGAGACAGGTTTTTCTGTGGTCCACTTTTGGGACTTGTACTCTTGTTAGTAGTTCTGTACATGTGACTTCCAGATTTTTGGGGTGTCTTGTATAAATCATCTTGGGTTGGTTTCGCTTCAGCTCTCTTGTTTGTGTTTTATTTGTATGCTTACGCTTGTTTTGGACTAGCTTTCACTCTTAGTTCCATTACTGCTAAGTTCCGAGATAGAGTTTGGCTTGCCTATCGGTGGGCTGTAGGCGCCATCATGACTTGAGAAATCACGTCGTGACAAGTTTGCTTCAACTACATTACTTTAGAAAAGTTTCAAGAAAGTAAATTTTGCATCAAGATGTATATTTTCATAGAGAAAGTGTAGATAGTTAATATCTCATATTTGAGAAAGTAGTCAAATTTTCTGAAAAGCATAGTCAAGTTTAAAGTTCAGTTCAGTTCTAAAGTAGTATTATTGACCATAGGCTATAAGGATCAGATTATCAGTTTTCCCCCTAAAGTGGGACACTTGCCCTAAAGTGGAATACCTTTATAGTTATTGAGCACAATGCATGTTTTGGGAGTAATATTAAGCACTGAATATGGTAAGGGTTCAAATAATCCAAACCCCAGAATTGCACTGCTAGCGTAGGATAGGATCGTGTCGTTGGTTCGAGTGACTCCTCATAAACCCCCTGTTAAGGGCTTAGAGATTGGATCCATAGTTTTGTTTGTCCTTTACCCTGACAAGGTACTAGATGGTTCTAGCAATGTGGGAAAGATGTTGTATTATCACGAGGCTCATGTTATGGTTGTCGGTTATAAAAAATCCCCATGAAAAAAAATTATATTATTTTCAGTATTTGCTATTAGGCATATTGTCAATCATAGTTTTGTGTTAAAGTACACATGCATGCATGACTATTAAGTTGACTTTATTTCAGTCTATCTTCATAGTTCTTCATTTAGCTTAGTATGTTCAGTTTTAGCTAGTTGTTTCATTAAGCTATTTTACATACCGTACATTCTATGTACTGACATCATTCAACATTGCATCATTTTTTTATGCAGATTCGGGTACTCAGGATCGGTAGCTAATGCATCACTAGAATGTCACTTTCATCCAGCTTTAGTGAGACCTCCTTGCTTTTGAAGGGATCTAGTTTATCAAGAGTATAAATAGTTATTAGATATTGTTAATAAGGTATTCAAGTAGCCTAGGGTCTTGTCCCGGTAACATATCTTTAGGTATGTTAGAGGCTTCATAGACGAGTCAATTGAGTCTTATTTTAAGTTGTTTCATTAACATCTCTTATTTAAGATTTATTACTTATAGATGATTGAAGTTATTTTCTATAGCAGTTGTATGTCCACCTTTAAAAGCTTCCACATATTTGTTCATTCTTCAGTTTGTTAGTTAGTCAAGTCAAGGGTTCGCTTGGGATCAGAAATGATTTTGAGTGTCGGCCACGTCTAAGGTGTAGACTCGGAGCATGATAAACTTGGTATCAGAGTGCAGAGTTCAAGTGTTAAGGGGTGTCTTAAGGGTGTGTTGTGTACCACATTTATAATCAGGAATCTACAAGGAATTTAAGATATGTTTATCATTCTTTTATACTCTAGATCATGCAATAAAGTTGTGCCATAAGAAATTTATTCAGATTTGTGCGTTGCTCAAATCCATTAGACTACCCCTCATACTCAAAGTGGTAGAAATAGTGAAGCTTTGATCCTTATCGATGAGGTACTCTTAGATAAAATCATCAGAAAGAAAGAGACTGCACAAGATCTTGAGAAGAGCCTATTAATGTGCTTAAGTTTATTGATTCAAAAGAATGCACTCTTATTCATATGAATTGTGCGTTTTGAGGCAAAGCAAGATGTGCTCTCAAAATCTCTTCTATAAACTTTGTTTCGGATAAGACCTTTAAAGGAGAAATTATGTCTCTAAATGCTTGGGTAGTGTTGTCACCCCAGAGATAGAATGATTTGGTGCATTGTAAGCCATAGGTAGTAGAATAATTCTAGATCTAGGAATATAAAGGTAGAAGTGTAGGAATTGAACGTGAGAATGGTGGTTTATTGAGGCATATAGCTAGAGTCATGTATTTGTAGGGTAAGTGATGGGTTAATCAATCCTTTAGTTTTGACTAAAGAGTAGTAAGCATTATCTTGTTTTTATGATAGAATGTAGAGAGAGAGTTGTTGGTTAAGATAAGTTAGAGTATACTTGAACCACGAAATTAGTAGATGATGATGTGTCATTGTGTTAGTTGAACAGAAGGATAAGCTAGTCAGGAGTTGACAAATTTAGGCTGTACATTATGATTTTTGAAGAGATAGTCGTATGATATTTGTCGAGTAATGAGTATAATTAGGCAAGTAAGTATAATGAATGGATAAGTAGTACTGATTTTAAGAAAGCAAATGTGTTAATAAATAGTAATTAGATAGATGATAAGATAAAGATTGACTACTTGTCAAGAAATTTTAGTCGTCTGGTATTTCTTGATTTTATCTAGTAGTTGTAAATTAGTATAGTATGCCAGAAAGTGTGTTGCTAACCATATTTAGTACTAGGAACTAAGCTTGAATTTATAGGAGCATCATGATAAAAAGGATGACATTATGATGGTGATAATGTTAGTTATCAGATTTGGTCTAGTAGGCTTGACATTGCATATGAGAGAAATGACGATGTTAACTTGAAACAAGTGGGAGGGTATAGATGTGGTATTTATGAGACATAGTTGAGAATAATGAAGTGCGTGTAAGTCATTAGATGAAGAAAAGCCTTAAGATGTGTACCCAAGACAATATATAGTCGTATAAGGATCGAAGTTTATGATTTTCTATGTATGCCTAGGTAGTATCCTTGATCTATCAATGTGTAGTGGGCTGATCTAACCACTATATGATACCCTTAAGAGTTGGGCCGAAGGGTTGATATATAGACAATGATGAGCCTCTCAATATAGTTCAAGTTTCCTTCAGATAGGTAGATATGAACTTAGAAGAGTTATGTTAGTGGGTTAAGAAGAAGAGGTTAGATATAAGTGTTAAAGAAGAGGCTATGTACGGTAATAAGAGTAGAGGTTATAGAAAGGTGGCTATAGAGGCAGGAGGAAGTTAAGAGAAGTATCTCAAAGAGAAATTCTAGAAGAAATCGTTTAGTATCTCTAGATATGGTCAAACAGAGAGAGTTTAGTAGTCATATGCCTAGTGTTGCCTTGATTTTTAGAGTAAAGTGAACATAGCATAGTTTAGAGAATATGAAATAGGTCCACAAACTTAGAATGTCATCTTCAGACCCAGGGGGAGATGAAAGGGTGATGTGTTTAGAAAGAGTTATAATGGGATAACAATTCATTCCTACTCTAGCGTATTACTTAAATTTCAGTAGTTATGACACTCTTCTCATGTCCCACATATTGGAATTATCACCATGAACTTTGTTCATGCAATTTAGACAGATTCACTCTATGCTCAATTCCTAGAATAAGAGGTAAAGATTTTAGCTCATCACCTCAATATTACTCCATGAAGTTATGAATATCAAACTTATGATGTACAACTCATAATTTATGCACTCATATTTCTCAGTATGCTTAGTCTTATGAACTCTTGATATACCCTCAAAGGCTAGCAAAATAATGTTATGTCGTGCATATTCTCAGATCAAATTTCTTGAATAAATTGTGCTAATGATATTTAGCTCTAAGCCCTTCCAGTGATCCTCTTTCACTTTTAACATCGATATTGATATCAACTTATTGTTGGTTTAGATGAGAGGGTAGACAGTCCTTTATGGTGAGAATCATGGTATGTTTATTTCACATAAGTTTTAAGTGTGGAGGAAGATTGAGATGAGACTTTGTTATATGTAGTAGCTAGATGAGAATATTTTTTGCTTCCCTTTGTAGTAATTCATTATATTTTAGCTGGTAGAGATGATAGGAAGGCGAGAAATCTTTAAAATAATTGTTTACCTAGAAGTCCTTAAAGTGGTGATAGTGATAGGCTTAAATATGCAGTTGATTACATATGGGTGAATGCATGATGCACTAAGAGCTCCTTGAGAACTTCAGGTTTGTTGAATGAGGTGGAAATAACATTATTGGGATGAAAGTCCCTATAGAGGTATAGAGCATGAATTCCGTGATTTAGATTATTAATTATGATCATATTCTGTGTAGCACTTTGTGACTCCAAGTTAGGCTTGAACACAGTAAGGGCATACAATTAGACTTAGATCTTGATAAGAGTAGTCATATGTACCCCCGTGGTAGATATAAGTTGCAGCTATGAAGTGTAGTATTTAGAAAGAAGAGTGTAGTTGAAAAGTGTTGCAAAGCTTAAAAGTTTTTAGTCATATAGCTTAAGGCATAGTAGTCCTCTTCTTGTTCTATGCCCATAGTGCCCATGTTTCATGTTGAATGATTTTAGATAGAGTGTGACTTATGTTCAAATCTAGATCATTCATGCTCTGTGAACCCATGCTAGGCTGACTAAGATACTCAAACCCTATTAGTGTTTCATACTCTGATGTCTCACATAAATCGTACCCATGATTCTTTTTCCAGAATGTTATGAGAATTTTCTATGAGAACATTTTAGGTAGTAATTTCCTTCCTATAATGATTCTTAGAAATTCCATGTCATGATTTGTCACCTTGTAATCTTATGCAAACGTTCGTACCATGCGTGCTCTAGTTGAGTTCCAAAGTCTTAGTATGAATCAGTCCTATCTATGTTAGTAGGCAAGTTCAGAAGTCAAACAGATAGTAAGGGTATCTCCTTTCTCTTCCACTTCATCTTGACCATCATCCGAGGATGGATGATTCCAAAGAGGAGATATTATAACACTCATAAAATTTCTAAACTAAGACCTGAATCATTCTGCGTATGTGTATAGGCCCATATCGAGTCATTCATAATTGTGAGTAGGTATTAAGTTCATTTCCAAGTGTGAGAAGTATTTTGGAGATAAATTAAGGTCATAAGAATCCTCTAGTACAAAGTTGAGTTGAAAGTTTTTTTACTAATTGAGTTTCGATATAAAATTTTACTTGAATTAACTTCAAATGAGCATATATCTTATAATATGAAGAGTTATGTGTACCATTACCCATCAAATTAAAGGTCTTTGAGTCTTATTTCCAGCATTGCCAACCTCTCATCAATTCGAGGTCCGAATCAAAAGTAATGATCATTTTAATTTTGAAAGACATTCTATTTTGGAGAGGAGTTTCACCCGTGTTGAACAAATTTTGGACCAGCATTTTGCCGGCCTAATGTCGATGGACGAAAATTAAGAGGTATTATTTTTCTACATGTGTTTCACCTACGTTGCACATCTTGCATCTGCAAAGCACCAATGGAAACACTATTGGACCGATGAGAAATAATTTAAGTTGGTTTTAGTTTGATTTTTCTCACTTTTGACCATTCGTTCAAGTCCTAAAAGTGGTTTTCTTTTGTAACACCTTAGATTCGAAGAGAACAAAAAGTTCTGGCTTTACAGGTCTGGTGCCAGTACTGACGGAAGCCACCTACGGACCGTAGGTTGACTTACGAGTCGTAGGTGGGAACCGTAGATGTCAGGGTGAATATTTTCAAAATTTCAAGTTTAAGGATCCTTTCTACGACTCAACAGGACGGTCCGTCATTGTTTCTACGGACCGTAGGTAGGTCTCGTAGGTTTCTCCAGACTTGGTGAAAATTTCAAGGCCTTAAGTTGGGATCTACGATTTCATGTATGGTCCATCAATGAACCTACGAACCGTACTAGGGGTCCCGTCATTTGAAGGTCCAAAATCATAGTTTCTGAATCTTTCTACGGTTGACCAGGGACCTACGAATCGTAGGTCAGAACCGTAGGTCGGATACGGTAGTTAATTTTAAGGACTTTTTGGGTCTTTTTCCTAATTGATCTATTCCTAATCTAAGTCGGTTAAGCCCTAATCCTAGACCCTCTATAAGGCTTCTAAGACTAATTCTACCCTTTTCTAATCACTTCCAAACTCCCTCCAAAGCTTTCCCCAAATATTTCTCTCTCTAGAAGCTTAAAGAAGAAGATGGAGAATCTAGGGTTTCAAGGTCAAACCTCCTAATCCTCCATTGCTAGTGGGCTTTTGGCTTCAAGGTATGATAGCTTTCACCTATGGAGTCCTTTCCTCCATGGGTTCCCAAATTCTTCAATTTTTACAAGTTAAGATTTTCAATTGAAATTAGGGTTTTCTTTAATCTCATGGGTTCTTTTCAATTATGATCTAAATGATTGAATTACGTTTATTTATGCATGAATTGAGTAAATTCAATAATTTTAAGATAACTATATGAGCCTATGCTTGAATAATGATTTCTAAGATATAAGTCTATGATGAAATTTATGAATGATCAAAAGGTGAATTTTATGAAATTATGCATGTTCAAATTATGAAATTTTGATGATTTAAGATTTGCTTTGAGAGTGAAGCATAAATGTTGTTCTTATTAGGTTGTGAAAGGATTTCTCACATGCTAACCAAAAACATGATTTGTGAAAGGATTTTTCTCACATGAAGGATTCATAAGGGTTGAAAGGTTTTCTCAACCAAAACTTTGAATCAAGAATAAGGAGCTAATCTAATGACAAGACAAGTTAAGACTTATGATTAATTCGTGGGATTTATGCTTAGCACCGAGTGGATATTGAGATGGAAGCTCTCTCATTAGTAGAGGCCGGATTTCTAATAGAAATCTCCTTATCCCATGACTATGTGCCACCATAGGGTTGTCTTAGATAGACATTAGCTAGTGCATCAGCCTAAGCTAGAAGTTATGGTTCTTACCTTGGCAAGTAAGGGGACCTCTTTTCGGTGTGGGGTTGACACCAGATTCCATGTTATAGCTCACATGGTCTATGTCGGTTAAGGCTCACTTCCCATATAATGAACTAAGGTTACTTTCTAAAGGTATTTTAAGCATATGTTATTTTAAGATGATCTTATTGCATTGACCATGGCTTTTACCTCATGTTTTCTATCATGTCATCATATGATTTAATTTGGTCATTATATCTTATGTATAGCCCTTTTGCATGATTTTGTAACCTCTATGCATAGTTATCATACTTGGTACATTCTTGTACTAATGCATACTTTTGCCTACACTTTTCTCATAAGTGTAGGATCCGGCTCATTTCCATCCTCTCGTGGCTTGTTCGTTGTGATAGAGACCATGAAGACTTGGTGAGTCCTCATACATTCGAGGACAATGTCATGTTTATGATTTTATGTCATTTTACTTTTAAGACTTGTATGGGTTACATCCCACTTTCATTCCATTGATGTATTAGATGCCTTGAGACTATGTTTAGACTTCCTTTACTTTTGTCAACTCTTAAAGATTTGAAATTTGTCTTTTGAACTCTTATTGTAATACCTCAGATTCAAGGGTGGAAAATTATTGAATTTTTTTGGGTTCTGGTGCCAGTGACGGATGCCACATACGGACCGTAGATGGACTGACTAACCGTAGGTAGGGACTGTGGGTGGCAAGCCTAAGTTTTTCAAAATGTCAAGTTTCAGAACCCCAACAACATCCTGCCAGGACGACCCATCGTCCAATGAACGAGTTGTAGGTAGGTCTCGTAAGTCCCCTCCAGACTTAGTCAAATTCTTAAGCTGCAAGTCCTGACCTACGGTTGTCATGTACGGTCGGTCGTTTAACCTACGAGCCATGCATGGAACCCGTCGTTGCAGGGTCCAGGTTGACAATCTCTAAACCCAACGATGGTTGACCATTGACGGTCCGTAGATGGACCTACGAACCGTAGGTCAGACATTCGATGGAGCCTGACAGTTATTTTTAAAAGGGACTTTTGGTCTTTTTACCCAATGACTTATTTACTACTCTTAAGTCGGTTACCCTCTTTCTCTAACACTATATAAGTCTATTCAATCCTAAAATCTACCCTTTCCAACCATTTTACAAAAATTCCCCAAACCCTTCTCTCTCAAATATTTCTCTCTCTAGAAGATAGAAGAAGAAGGAGGAGAAAGCACCCTAGGATTCACGAAATCAAGCTTTCTTCATCAAAATGCTTAAGGAATTGACACCCTAAGGTATGATAGTGTTCATCCATGAAGCCCTTTCTTCCATGGAATCCCTAAATTCCCCAATTTTCAAATTAGAAGTTGTCAATTGAATTAGGAATTTTCTTCCATGTTATGAGTTCTTTGTAATGTTGATATAATTGATTGATTTATGAACTATGAAGCATGAATTGTGTTGAATTTCATGATTTGAGATGAATCCCCATGAACCCATGCCAATTTCCCCTAATTTCAAAAATTAAGCTTTGATTGGTGGATTGAATTATGAAGTGATGAATTATATGAAATCTCTATGAATCCATGCATGAATTATGATTCCTAAGCTAAGACTTCTCATGAATGAGATTATGAATGACCAAATGATGGTTTTACGAAAGTAAGCATGTTCAATCAAAGACTATGATTTTACTCTAGTATGTGGGTTCTTCAATTATGGTCAAATTAACTTATCTATGGCTTTCTAAGCATGAGTTTGCATTGAATTGCATGAATTAAGAGAAATTCTCATGAACCTATGTGAATCCTATGATTTTGCAAGTTATGAGCATGATGAACTATGTAAGAATGAAGTCTATGAAATTATGCATGTCTCATATAAAGTTAATGATGAATTAAGGGTGCTTTGAGGTTGAAGCATCAAAGTTTATGTTATGTTGATGTTATGGTTGAGTTGTGAAATGGTTTCTCACGTAATACTCCCACTATGAATTTGAAAAGAACAAGAGGCAATTACCCATGTTCTTAAGGAGCTATTCTAATGAAGGGACAAGAGGCGATCACCCATGTTCCCTAATGTAGACAAGAGGCGAGTACCCATGTCTACTAATAATGAACTTATGACTAATGATAGACAAGAGGCGACTACCCATGTCTACTTATGATAATTGAATTATGTCTAATCCGTGGGAATTATGCTTAGCACCGAGTGGACAAGTGGCGATTACCCATGTCCCATAAACTATGTGTCACCACAGGATGATGGTCTATGATAGACACTAGCTAGTGGATCCACGTAAGCTATATGTTAAGTAAAGGGTCCTACCTTGGCAAATAGGATGGCCCTATCGGTGTGGGGGTTATACACCAGATTCCATGTTGATAGCTCACATGGTCTTATATGTCGGTTAAGGCTATTCCCCACAACTAATGGACAAAAGTCTTGCTATGATATCTCTCAAGTGAAGTAAATATGTTTAGTTTGCTTTGACCATGGTTTATGTTTTATGTTTTCTAACCCTTATCATGTTTAGCTTGGTCATTGCATGTCCCATTTTAGCATGTTTTAAATGATTTCGTGCATTGCTATCATACTTGGTACTTGGTTATACTAACGCATACTCTTGCCTATATTGACTTGTTGATGTAGGGCATGGCGAATCTCCATCCACTCGTGGCTAGAGCTTAGTAGAAGAATTATGAAGACTTGGTGAGTCCTCATCCATTCGAGGACATAGCCTAGTTGATTCTTACTTTTATGTTTTGTTCATTTTGGCATTGTATTGGGTTACGTCCCAAACCTTTTTTCTCTTTCTTATGTTAGATTGGCTTTGAGACATGAGATGTAGACTTTCGCTATATTTCTTAAAAGATTTGATATGACCGTATCTTTTAAACTCTTAATCTCTATGATCTTGTATGTATGTATGCTAAGTGGCTTGTATGAGGCCCTTTCGGGGTCTTGTACGCCATGTCACGTCGAGGGGGTACCTTGGGTCGTGACAAACTTGGTATTCAGAGCACAAGGTTTTAGAAAGATCCTAGAAAATCTCATAAGCCGCATCGAGTAAAATCTTGTTCATGAGTGTGAAGCACGCCACATTTATGAATGAGAGGCTATAAGACGTTTAAGAAACTTCACTTCTTTCATTACTTCTAAGTCGTCCCATAGAGTTTAACTATATATGTCTCTCTCCTAATCCCTATCCTATGTGTTTCAGGATATGGCTACCCGAAGAGCTTATGCTAGAAGAAATGCGGAAGAGAATATGGATCAACAAGCTCCTCCTCAAGCTCCACAAGTTCCGATCGACCCTTTGGCCGAACAAGTATCTATGCGGAGTTTAGGGCTGCTTTTCAAGTGATTGCCCAAGCCGTGATGGCTCAAGCCAATAGAGAGGTTGTGGCTCCCGTGAACCCAAATATGGGTATGGCAGCATCTAGGGTAAGAGAGACTTCACAAGGATAAACCCTCCAGAATTTTATGGTTCTAAGGTGGAGGAAGATCCTCAAGAGTTCATCGATGAAGTGTACAAGGTATTCATGATCATGGGGGTGACATCGGAGGAAAAGGCAAAATTGGCCGCTTATCAACTCAAGGGTGTTGCTCAAGTTTGGTTCAACCAATGGAAGAGTGAGAGGGCGGTTAATGAGGGTCCTCTTGATTGGGATAAATTCAAAATTGCTTTCCTTGATAGGTTCTTTCCCCTTGAGATGAGGGAGGCAAGGGTGCTTGAGTTTATCAACCTTCGTCAATGAGGCATGAGTGTGAAAGAGTATGCTTTGAAATTCACACAATTGTCCCGATATGCTCATTCCATAGTTGTCGATCCTTGGGCAAGAATGAGTAAGTTTGCCTCAGGAGTATCCGAAATGTTGGTTAAAGAGTGTCGCACCGCTATGCTTGTCAATGACATGAACATTTCTCACCTCGTGGGGCTCTCATCGACCAGGCTGGCATGCGTAAAGAAAGAGCGAGCTTGTGTATGCTCAACAAATAGAAGAGGAAAAGCTCAAGGAAAGGTCTAGAGAGACAAAGAGGGCTAGGACCGGTGATGGTAACTTTTCACAATCAAGGACCGATGGACATGGTTGTCCAAGATTTCGACAAAGGTTTTCCGGTCAAGGTTTTTCCAATGCTACTCCCAAGTCCAACAAAGATAGGGTGCTAACCCTAAGCCTCAAGGAAGAAATAGTGGTGGCTCTTCATTTACTACTTGTGCTAAGTGTGGGAGAAAGCATGAGGGCAAATGCCTAGCAGGTTCTAATGCATGCTTTGGTTGTGGCAAGATGGATCATAAGATAAGGGATTTCCCTTTAGTAGCTAAGAATGAAGGGGATAACCGTCGACGCACTCAACCTCAAAATCCATCAATTTCTAGTTGCAATCAAAAGCAAAACCGGTTTTATGCACTTCAGGCTCGTCATGAGCAAGATGGTTCTCCCAATGTAGTTATCGGTATGTTGAAAGTCTTTCACTTTGATGTTTATGCTTTGCTTGATCCCGGTGCTACCTTGTCTTTTGTGACGCCATATGTGGCTATGAGGTTTGATGTTGTTCCGGATGTGTTGCTAGATCCTTTTCATGTCTCTACTCCGATTGCTGAATCTATTGTGGCTAAGAGAGTCAATAGGAATTGCCCCGTCTCTTTATCTCATAGAGTCACTTATGTTGATCTTGTAGAGTTTGATATGTTAGATTTTGATGTTATTCTTGGGATGGATTGATTGCATTCTTGTTATGCTTCTATTGATTGTAGGACCCGAATGGTCAAGTTTCAATTTCCAAATGAGCCTATCCTAGAGTAAAAGGGCGGAAATTCGATGGTTAGAGGCCAATTTGTTTCTTATCTTAATGTTAGAAAAATGATTTCTAAGGGTTGTATTTACCATCTTGTTAGGGTGAGGGATATAGATTCCGAAACTCCTACTCTTGAGTCGGTCCCCATTGTTAATGAGTTTTCGGAAGTGTTTCCCGATGATTTACCCGGCATTCCTCCCGAAAGGGAAATAGACTTCAGTATTGACCTTCTCCCGGATACGCAACCTATCTCTATTCCTCTTTATAGAATGGCTCCTGCGGAACTTAAGGAACTAAAAGAGCAATTGAAAGACTTGTTGGATAAGGGCTTCATTCGACCAAGTATTTTTCCATGGGGTGCTCCGGTCTTGTTTGTAAGAAAGAAAGATGGTTCACTTCGTATGTGCATTGACTACCGCCAACTGAATAAGGTTACTATTAAGAATAATATCCTCTTCCAAGAATCGATGATTTATTTGATCAACTTCAAGGGGCTAGTTAGTTCTATAAGATCGACCTTCGTTCGAGCTATCACCAATTGAGAGTAAAGGAAGATGATATTCCGAAAATGGCTTTCCAGACTAAATATGGCCATTATGAATTCCTAATGATGTCATTTGGGTTGACAAATGCTCTGGCCGTGTTTATGGACTTGATGAATAGGGTGTTTAGATAATATCTTGATATGTTTGTGATTGTGTTTATTAACAGTATTTTGATTTACTCAAGGAGTGAGGGTGAGCATGCCGATCATTTGAGGATTGTCTTGCAAGTCCTCAAGGACCAACAACACTTTGCACAGTTTAGTAAATGTGAGTTTTGGCTAAGGTCTGTGGCATTTCGTGGTCACATTGTCTCCGGTAAAGGTATTGAGGTAGATCCTAAGAAGACGGATGTGGTTAGAAATTGGCCTAGACCTCTATCACCTTCGAATATTCATAGTTTCTTGGGTCTAGCCGGTTATTATAGGAGGTTTGTTGAAGGATTTTCTTCGATTGCTTCCCCATTGACGGCTTTGACTCAAAAGAAGGTTAAGTTCACTTGGTCTGAAGCATGTGAGAAGAGTTTTCAAGAGTTGAAAGATAGGCTTACTTCGGCTCCGATATTGACTCTATCGAAAGGGTCTGATGGCTTTGTGGTTTATTGTGATGCCTCGAGAATTGGGCTAGGATGTGTTCTTATGTAAAACGGAAAAGTCATTGCTTATGCTTCAAGGTAACTCAAGGTACATGAAAAGAACTATCCTACTCATGATTTAGAATTAGCGGCTGTTGTGTTTGCTTTGAAGATTTGGAGGCATTATTTGTATGGTGTACATGTTGACATCTTCACCGACCATAAGAGGTTGCAATATGTGTTTAAACAAAATGATCTAAATCTTCACCAAAGGAGGTGGATTGAGTTGTTAAAAGACTACGACATGAGTGTCCTCTATCACCCCGGCAAGGCTAATGTGGTGGCGGATGCTCTTAGTCAGTTATCTACGGGTAGTGTTGCTCATGTTGAGGATGGTAAGAAAGAGTTGGTTCGCGATGTTCATAGGTTGGCCCACTTGGGTATTCGGTTGGTTGATTCCACTAAAGGTGGTGTTATGGTCCATAATGGCTCCGAATCATCCTTTGTGCATGATGTGAAGACTAAACAAGATCTTGATCCTAATTTGGTCGAGTTGAAGGAAGCGGTGCTCAAAAAGTCCGTTGAGGCTTTCTCCAAGGGGGAGATGGTGTACTTCGGTATCAAGGTCGTTTGTGTGTTCCCAATGTAGATGACTTAAGAGGACAAATTTTATCGAAAGCCCATAGTTCTCAATATTCCATTCACCCAGGAGCTAACAAGATGTACCGTGATTTGCGGGAGATCTATTAGTGGAATGGGATGAAGAAGGATATTGCGGAGTTTGTGGGTAGATGTCCTAATTGTCAACAAGTGAAAGTTGAGCACCAAAAGTCGGGAGGTTTGACCCAAGATATTAGTATTCCTACTTGGAAGTGGGAAGATGTGAATATGGACTTCATTGTTGGTTTAACACGCACCCGGCGACAATATGATTCGATTTGGGTTATGGTGGATCGTTTGACGAAATCAGCCCATTTCATTCCCGTCAAAGTGTCTTATTCGGCAGAGGATTATGCTAAGTTGTACTTGAGAGAGAAGGTTAGTTTGCATGGAGTGCCTTTATCCATTATCTCCGATCATGGTGCACAATTTACGTCTCAATTTTGGAAATCTTTCCAAAAGGATCTTGGTACTCGTGTTAAGCTTAGTACGGCCTTTCATCCTCAAATCGATGGGCAAGCGGAGCGTACTATCAAAACTTTGGAAGATATGTTGAGAGCTTGTGTAATTTATTTCAAGGGTAATTGGGACGATCATTTGTCTTTAATTTAGTTTGCTTATAACAATAGCTACCATTCTAGTATTGGCATGGCTCCATTTGAAGCTCTCTATGGTAGGAGGTGTAGATCTCCTATAGGTTGGTTCGAAGTTGGTAAAGTTGCTTTGATAGGACCCGAGTTGGTGCATGAGGCTATGGAGAAAGTTTGACTTATTAGAGAAAGGTTGAAAAATGCCCAAAGTCGACAAATGTCCTATGCCGATATTAGAAGGAGAGAATTAGAATTTGATGTAAATGATTGGGTTTACTTGAAAATTTCACCCTTGAAAGGTGTAATGAGATTTGGGAAGAAAGGGAAGCTAAGTCCCCATTATGTAGGCCCATATCAAATTTTGAGACGTGTTGGTAAGGTTGCTTATGAACTTGATTTGCCTAATGATTTGGCATCGGTACATCCGATTTTCCATGTCTCATTGTTGAAGAAATGTGTTGGCGATCCGACTTCTATAGTGCCATTGGAGGATCTTGGCATAAAAGATAGTCTTTCCTATGAGGAAGTTCCGCTTGAGAATTTAGACCGGCAAGTCCGAAAGTTAAGAAATAAAGAAATTGCTTCGGTGAAAGTCCTTTGGAGGAATCAATTAGTTGAGGGTGCTACTTGGGAGGCCGAGGCCGATACGATGTCCTGATATCCTCATATCTTTCCCTCCGATCCTACTCTAGCTTAAGGTACCTAAATCCTCATGGTTCATTCTCTTGGTCTCATGTGTCTTAGATATTCTCATGATTCCTCATTTATGCATGTTCATGAAGAGTCTAAATGTTGTGAAAATGAGTTAACTTGATTGATTTCTCTATGATTATGTGCATTGAATATGAGTTGCATAAAGTCTTCATGAAATAAAGTGTTGAACATGCTTTAGCTTAGAGTTGATGTTTCCTCCTCGGATATGTGCATTTATGTGATTGCATTCTAGGTTGGGTTGTAAATTCTTGTTCTCACCCTCCTTATGATGTCTTGATTCTCATTCGAGGACGAATGTTCCCAAGGGGGAGATAATGTAATACCCCAGATTCAAGGGTAGAAATTTTTTGAATTTTTCTAGGTTCTGGTGCCAGTGATGGAGGCCACCTACGGACCGTAGATGGACTGACGAACCGTAGGTGGGGACCGTAGGTGGCAAGCCCAAGTTTTTCAAAATGTCAAGTTTCAGAACCCCAATGATGGACTGCCAGGATGGCCCGTCGTCCAATGAACGAGTCGTAGGTAGGTCTCATAGGTCCCCTCCAGACTTAGTCAAATTCTTAAGCTATAAGTCCTGACCTACGGTTGCCATGTACAGTCGGTCGTTTAACCTACGAGCCGTGCATGGAACCCGTCGTTGCAGGGTCCAGGTTGACAATCTCTAAACCCAACGATGGTTGACCATTGACGGTCCGTAGATGGACCGTAGGTCAGACATTCGATGGAGCCTGACAGTTATTTTTAAAAGGGTCTTTTGGTCTTTTTACCCAATGACTTATTTACTACTCTTAAGTCAGTTCCCCTCTTTCTCTAACACTATATAAGTCTATTCAATACTAAAATCTGCCCTTTCCAACCATTTTACAAAAATTCCCCAAACCCTCCTCTCTCAAATATTTCTCTCTCTAGAAGATAGAAGAAGAAGAAGGAGAAGGCAACCTAGGTTTCAAGAAATCAAGCTTTCTTCCTCAAATTTCTTAAGGAATTGAGACCCTAAGGTATGATAGTGTTCATCCATGGAGCCCTTTCCTCCATGGAATCCCTAAATTCTCCAATTTTCAAGTTAGAAGTTCTCAATTGAATTAGAGGATGTTATGGGTTCTTTGTAATGTTGATATAATTGATTGATTTATGAACTATGAAGCATGAATTGAGTTGAATTCCATGATTTGAGATGAATCCCCATGAGCCCATGCAAATTTCCCCCAATTTCGAAAATTAAGCTTTGATTGGTGGGTTGAATTATGAAGTGATTAATTATGTGAAATCTCTATGAATCCATGCATGAATTATGATTCCTAAGCTAAGAATTCTCATGAATGAGATTGTGAATGACCAAATGATGGTTTTATGAAAGTAAGCATGTTCAATCAAAGACTATGATTTTACTCTAGTATGTGGGTTCCTTCAATTATGGTCAAATTGACTTATCTATGGCTTTCTAAGCATGAGTTTGCATTGAATTGCATGAATTAAGAGAAATTCTCATGAACCTATGTGAATCCTATGATTTTGCAAGTTATGAGCATGATGAACTATGTAAGAATGAAGTCTATGAAATTATGCATGTCTCATATAAAGTTAATGATGAATTAAGGGTGATTTGTGATTGAAGCATCAAAGTTTATGATATGTTGATTTTATGGTTGAGTTGTGAAAGGGTTTCTCACGTAATACTCCCACTATGAATTTGAAAAGAACAAGAGGCGATTACCCATGTTCTTAAGGAGCTTTTCTAATGAAGGGACAAGAGGCGATCACCCATGTTCCCTAATGTAGACAAGAGGAGAGTACCCATGTCTATGAGGATAAGTGTTTGGCCAACACAGATGGTTGCTTCAGTTGTGGTAAGAGTGTTCACAAGATAAGAGATTGTCCATCACTTGCGGCTAAGGGAAGAGAAGGTAGACAAGCTCTACCTAGTGGATTAGGTTCGAATGCTCCTAAGCAAAACTGGTTCTATGCACTCCAAACTTGTCATGAGCAAGAGGGTTCTCCCGATGTGGTTACAGGTATATTGAAAGTCTTTAATCTTGATGTTTATGCTTTACTTTACCCCAGTGCCATCTTGTCTTTTGTGACGCCACATGTGGCTATGAGGTTTGATGTTCTTCTGGATGTGTTATTAGATCTATTTTCTATCTCTACTCCTATTGGTGAATCTATTGTGGCTAAGAGAGTTTATAAAAATTGTTCCGTCTCCTTATCTCATAGAGTCACTCATGTTGATCTTGTAGAGTTTGATATGTTAGATTTCAATGTTATTCTAGGGTTGGATTGGTTGCATTCATGTTATGCTTCTATTGACTGTAGGACTCGAGTGGTCAAGTTTCAGTTTTCAAATGAGCCTATCCTAGAATGGAAAGGGGGAAATTCTATGCTTAAGAGTTGGGTTGTTTCTTATCTTAAAGCTAGAAAGAAGATTTCTAAGGGCTGCATATACCATCTTGTTCAGGTTAGGGATATGGATTTCGAAACCCCTACCTTTGAGTCGATCCCGTTGTAAATGAGTTTCCAGAAGTGTTTTCCAATGATCTACTCGGTGCTCCTCCCGAAAGAGAAATAGATTTCGGTATTGACCTTCTCCTAGATACGCAACCCATCTCTATTCCTCCTTACCAAATGGCTCTGGCAGAACTTAAGGAATTGAAGGAGCAACTAAAGGACTTACTCGATAAGGGCTTCATCCGACCGAGTATCTCTTTATGGGGTGCTTCGGTGTTGTTTTTTTGAAAGAAGGATGGTTCACTTCGCATGTGTATTGATTATCGGCAATTGAATAAGGTTACTATTAAGAATAAGTATCCTCTCCAAATGATAGATGATTTGTTTGACCAACTTCAAGGAGCGAGTTACTTCTCTAAGATTGACCTTCGGTCGGGCTATCACCAATTAAGGGTGAAGGAAGATGACAATCCGAAGACAACTTTTCGGACTAGATATGGCCATTACAAATTCTTAGTAACGTCGTTTGGCTTAACAAATGCTCCGGCTGCATTTATGGATTTAATGAATAGAGTGTTTAGACAATACCTAGATATGTTTATGATTGTGTTCATCGACGATATTTTGATTTACTCAAGAAGTGAGGATGAGCATACCAACCATTTAAGAATTGTGATGCAAGTCCTCAAGAATTAGCAACTCTTTGCAAAGTTTAGTAAATGTGAGTTTTGGTTGAGATCCGTGGCTTTTGTTGATCATATCATTTTCGATAAGGGTATTGAGGTAGATCCTAAGAAGACGAATGTGGTTAAGAGTTGGCCTAGACCTCTATCCCCTTCAAATATTCGAAGTTTCTTGGGTCTGGCTGGTTACTGTAGAAGGTTTATGGAAGGGTTCTCTTTGATTGCCTCTTCATTGAAGGCATTGACCCAATAGAAAGCTAAGTTTGTATGGCCTGAAGTATGCAAGAAGAGTATCCAAGAATTAAAAGATAGGCTTACCTCCGCTCTGATATTGACTTTACCGGAAGGGTTCGATGGATTTGTGGTTTATTGTGATACCTCAAGAATTGGGTTGGGATATGTCCTTGTGCAAAATGGGAAAGTCATTGTTTATGCTTCAAGGCAACATAAAATTCATGAAAAGAACCATCCTACCCATGACTTAGAACTAGCGACAGTTAGGTTTGTTCTAAAGATTTAGAGGCATTATTTGTATGCTATCCATGTTGATGTCTTCACCGACCACAAGAGTTTGCAATACGTGTTCAAGCAAAAGGATCTAAATCTTCGCCAAAGGAGGTGGCTTGAGTTGTTAAAGGACTATGACATGAGTGTTCTCTATCACCCCGGCAAGGCGAATGTGGTAGCGGATGCCCTTAGTCGGTTATCCATGGGTAGTGTTGCTCATGTTGAGGATAGTAAGAAGGAATTGGTTCGAGATGTTCATAGATTGGCTCGATTGAGTGTTTGGTTGATTTATTCCAATAAAGGTGGCGTTGTTGTTCATGATGGTTTGGAATCGTCCTTGGTGTTAGATGTGAAAGCAAAGTAAGGTCTTGATCCGATCTTGATGTGTGCTTAAAAAGTTCGTTGAGGCCTTCTCCCAAGGGGGAGATGGTGTACTCCGATATCAAGGTCGGTTGTGTGTTTCAAATGTTGATAACTTGAGGGAACAGATTTTAGCGGAAGCCCATAATTCCCGATATTCCATTCACCCGGGAGCCACCAAGATGTACCGTGACTTGCGAGAGGTCTATTGGTGGAATAGGATAAAGAAGGACATTGTAGAATTTGTGGCTAAGTGTTCTAATTGTCAACAAGTGAAAGTTGAGCACTAAAAGCCGGGAGGTTTGTCCCAAGATATTAGCATTCCTACCTAGAAGTGGAAGGATTTGAATATGGACTTCATTGTTGGTTTGCCACGCATCCGGCGACAACATGACTCGATTTGGGTTATTGTGGACCATATTACAAAATTGGCTCATTTCTTTCCCGTCAAGGTTTCGTATTCGACATAAGAATATGCTAAGTTGTACCTAAGGGAAATGGTTAGGCTGCATGGAGTGCCCCTATCCATCATATCCGATCGTGGTACCCAATTCACTTCCCAGTTTTGGAAATCTTTCCAAAAGGGCCTTGGTACTCGTGTTAAGCTTAGTACTACCTTTCTTCCCCAAATCGATGGACAAGCGGAGCGTACTATCCAAACTTTGAAAGATACGTTGAGAGCTTGTGTGATTGACTTCAAGGGTAATTGGGATGGTCATTTGCCTTTAATTGAGTTTTCTTATAACAATAGCTATCATTTTCCAGTATTGGTATGGCTCCATTTGAGGTTCTTTATGGTAAGAGGTGTAGATCTCTTATAGGTTGGTTTGAAGTTGGCGACATTGCTTTGATAGGTCCCGAGTTAGTACAAGAGGCTATGGAGAAGGTTTGACTTATTAGAGAGAGGTTGAGAACGACTCAAAGTCGACAAAAGTCCTATGTCGATGTTAGAAGGAGAGATCTAAAATTTGATGTTAATGACTAGGTCTACTTGAAAATCTCACCCATGAAGGGTGTAATGAGGTTAGGGAAGAAAGGGAAGCTTATTCCCCATTACGTGGCCCATATCAAATTTTGAGGCCTATTGGTAAGGTTGCTTATGAACTCGAATTGCTTAATGACTGGGCATCAATTCATCCGGTTTTCCATGTCTCCTTATTGAAAAAATGTGTTGGTGATCCAACATCTATAGTACCATTGGAAAGTCTTGGTGTAAAGGAGAGTCTTTTTTATGAAGAGATTCCGGTTGAGATTTTGGACCGGCAAGTTCGGAAGTTGAGAAATAAAGAAGTTGCTTCCGTAAAGGTTCTTTGGAGGAATCAATTAGTTGAGGGTGCTACTTGGGAGGCCGAGGCCGATATGATATCCCATTATCCTCATCTTTTTCCCTCCGCCCCTACTCTAGCTTGAGGTATTTAGTTCCTCATGGTTCACTCTTTTGTTCTTATGTGTCTTAGATGTTCCCATGATTCCTTATTTATGCATGTTCATGAAAAAGCTTAATTTTTGAGAAAATGAGTTAACTTGATTGATTTCTTCATGTTATGTGCATTGAGCATGAGTTGACTATAGACTTGATGAAATGATGTTTTGAACATGCTTTAGCTAGGAGTTGATGTTTTCTCCTCGGATATGTGCATTTATGTGATTGCATTCATGTTGGGCTATTAGATTTAGTTCCTACCCTTCTTATGATGTCTTGGTTCTCATTCGAGGACGAATGTTCCCAAGGGGGAGATATTGTAACACCTTGGATTCGAAGAGAAGGAAAAGTTCTGGCTTTACAGGTCTGGTGCCAGTACTGACGGAAGCCACCTACGGACCGTAGGTTGACTTACGAGTCTTAGGTGGGAACCGAAGATGTCAGGGTGAATATTTTCAAAATGTCAAGTTTCAGGATCCTTTCTACGACTCAACAGGGCGGTCCGTAATTGTTTCTACGGACCGTAGGTAGGTTTCGTATGTCTCACCAGACTTATTAAATATTTTAAGGCCTTAAGTTGGGATCTACGGTTGCATGTACGGTCCATCAATGGACCTACGAACCGTACTAGGGGTCCCGTCATTTGAAGGTCAAAAATCATAGTTTTTGAATATTTCTACGGTTAACCAGGACGGTCCGTAGTTGGACCTACAGATCGTAGGTCGGAACCGTAGGTCGATATCCGGCAATTAATTTTAAGGGCTTTTTGGTCTTTTCTCTAATTGATCTATTCCTAATCTAAGTCGGTTAAGCCTTAATCCTAGACCCTATATAAGGCTTCTAAGCCTAATTCTATCCTTTTCTAATCACTTCCAAACTCCCCCCAAAGCTTTCCCCAAATATTTCTCTCTCTAGAAGCTTGAAGAAGAAGAAGAAGAATCTAGGGTTCAAGGTCAAGCCTCATAATCCTCCATTGCTAGTGGGTTTTTGGCATCAAGGTATGATAGTTTTCACCTATGGAATCCTTTCCTCCATAGGGTTCCCAAATTCTTCAATTTTTACAAGTTAAGATTTTCAATTGAAATTAGGGTTCTCTTCAATCTCATGGGTTCTTTTCAATTATGATCTAAATGATTGAATTATGTTTATTTATGCATGAATTGAGTAAATTCAATTATTTTAAGATGAAGCTATATGAGCCCATGCTTGACTTATGATTTCTAAGCTATAAATCTATGATGAAGTTTATGAATGATCAAAAGGTGAATTTTATGAAATTATGCATGTTCAAATTATGAAATTTTGATGATTTAAGAGTTACTTTGAGAGTGAAGCATAAATGTTGTTGTTATTGGGTTGTGAAAGGGTTTCTCACATACTACCCAAAAACATGATTTGTGAAAGGATTTTTCTCACATGAAGGATTCATAAGGGTTGAAAGGTTTTCTCAACCAAAACTTTGAATCAAGAATAAAAAGCTAATCTAATGACAAGACAAGTTAAGACTTATGATTAATCCGTGGGAATTATTCTTAGCACCGAGTGAATATTGAGATGGAAGCTCTCCCTTTAGTGGAGGCCAAATTTCTAGTAGCATTATCCTTATTCCATAACTATGTGCCACCATAGGTTGTCTTAGATAGACATTAGCTAGTGGATCCACCTAAGCTAGAAGTTATGGTTCTTACCTTGGCAAGTAAGGGCACCTCTTTTCAGTGTGGGGTAGACATCGGATTCCATGTTATAGCTCACATGGTCTATGTCAGTTAAGGCTCACTTCCCACATAATAAACTAAGGTTACTTTCTAAAAGTATTTTAAGTATATGTTGTTTTAAGATGATTTCCTTGCATTGACCATGGCTTTTACCTCATGTTTTCTATCATGTCATCATATGATTTAACTTGGTCATTGTATCTTATGTATTGCCCTTTTTGCATGATTTTGTAACCTCTATGCATAGTTATCATACTTGGTATATTTTTGTACTAATGCATACTCTTGCCTATATTTTTCTCATAAGTGTAGGATCTGGCTCATCTCCATCCTCTCGTGGCTAGTTCTTTGTGATAGAGACCTTGAAGATTTGGTGAGTCCTCATACATTCGAGGATAATGCCATGTTTATGCTTTTATGTCATTTTACTTTTAAGACGTGTATGGGTTACGTCCCACTTTCATTCCATTGATGTATTAGATGGCTTGAGACTATGTTTAGACTTCCGCTACTTTTGTCAACTCTTAAAGATTTGAAATTTGTCTTTGAACTCTTATCTACTATTATCTTGTATGATGTATGCTAAGTGGCTTGTATAGGGTCTTTCGGGGTATTGTACGCCATGTCACGTCTAGGAGGTGCTTTAGGTCGTGACATCTTTCCTCCTCTCATCCTCCTTGTAAGTCCTTCTCCATGGATATCAAGCTTTCCAACTCAAAGTCATTCATCTATTCATGAATCATTGATAGAAATCTTAACTCTCGACCATAGAATTTTCAAGAAACGAATCCAAGAATTTCTTTTCCATGATTTGTGAAGCGTTTAAGGTATGTAAGGCTATCTTAGTGAGGAACTAATGAGTCGTTTTGTGTGAGCTATAAGGTATAATAATTCCATGATAAAATGTAAAATTATTTTATGCTGCATTTGGTTGGAGGTATTAAGGTAGTAATGAGATTATTTATCAAACCATTTATATCACAGTGATGGGATAAGTTATCCCATATACATGATGTGATAACTTATCCTCGGATAGTTAATCCCATGATAAATTATTTCCAATCAAAGACCCCTATGTTCTTCCTCATGCCCTACATCTAAAATTTCAGTTAGTAAGATCAAAGCTAGAATTTTCACCCCAAAGTTCATGATTTTCGAATTCTTCTACTTCGAATATGCTATTGTTGATTTTATTATTAAAATCATTATACTTTATGATTGTTAATAATCATTGATTGATTTAGAGTTCATGATAGTCTACCACATGACCCCTTCTTAGCCAAAGTTATTTGAAAATCTTGTCATAGTATTTCTTATGCATTGTTTTCATGAGTTAAGGATATTTCAAGATTTTAAAGAAGTCTTTCAAGAAAGTATATTATTTTCAAGTGCATTATTTTAGAAGAGTTTTAAGAAATTATATTTTGCTTCAAGTACATTAGTTTAGAAAAGTTTCAAGAAAGTATATTTTACATCAAGATACATATTTTCAGAAAGAAAGTATAGACAGTTTCTCAAAGAAAGCATGTTCAGCTTTAAATAAAGCATATCTCATATTTGAGAAAGAATAGTTAGATTTTTTTTAAAACATAGTCAAGTTCTAAAGTTTAATTCAGTTCAGTTCTAAAGTCGTACTATTGAGCATAGTCTAAAAGTATTAGATTATTAGTTTTTCCCCTAAAATGGGATACTTTCCCTGAAGTGGGATATTTTTACAGTTGAGCACAATATATATTTTGAGAGTAGTATTGAGCACCAAGTAGGATAACGGTTCAAATAATCCAAACTATAGAACTACGCCGCTAAAGTAGAATTGGATCGTGCCGTTGGTTCGGGCGATTTATCAGAAAGTCTCTGGTAAGGGCTCAGAGATTGAATCCATAGTCAATTTGTCCTGGCAAGGTACTAGATGGATCTAACAACATGGGTAAGACGTTGAATCATCACGAGACTCATGTGATGTTTGTCGGTTAGAGAAACTCCCAAGAAAAATAAAGTTATATTATTTTCAGTATTTTCTATTATGCATATTGTCAGTCATAGAGTTTTGTGTTAAAGTACACATACATGCATTACTATTCAGTTGACGTTATTTTAGTTTATATTCAGAGTTCTTCATTTAGCTTAGTATATTCAGTTTTAGCCAGTTGTTTCATTCAACTATTTTACATACCGTACATTTCATGTATTGACGTCATTCTATCTTCAAAGTTCTTCATTTAGCTTTGTATGTTCAGTTTTAGCCAATTATTTCATTAAGCTATTTTACGTATCGTACATTCCATGTATTGACGTCATTTGATGTTGCATCATTTCATGATGCATATTCAGATACTCAGGATCAGTAGCAACAACATCACTAGAATGTCACTTTCATCCAGCTTAATTGGTGAGACCTCCTTACTTTTGGAGGGCTCTAGTTTATCAAGAGTATAAATAACTATTAGATTTTATTAACAGAACATTCAGGTAGCCTCGGGTTTTGTCCCAGTAAATCTTCAGTATGTTAAGGGCTTCATAGACGAGTTAGTTGAGTCTTATATTGAGTTGTTCTATCAACGTCTTTTATTTAAGATTTATTACTTATAGATGATTGGAGTTATTTTCTATAGCAGTTGCATGTCCACATTTAAACAACTTCTACATATTTGTTCAATGTTCAACATTCAGTTTAGTAGAAATCTAGGCCAAGAGTTCGCTTAGGACCAGAAATGGTTTTGAGTGCCAGTCACGTTTAGGATGTAAGCTTGGAGTGTGACAGTGTAGAGGACACTTATTAAGATAGAAGGTTAGTAGGTAGTGTAGTGTTGTCGTGCTTAGAGTAGTTGGTGTTTATCATTATACTAGCTATATTACTGTAGTTCTTATTTTTTATATCCATCATTATTTATTGTTGTTCTCAGTACTTTATTTAAGTATGTTATGTATTGCGTTTCGATTATTGCACTATTTTGTTGTAGTTGTTGCTTCCTTCTGGTAGACTTTGCACCGTTTCCTTATGACTCACTATACTTTCTTCTTTGTATCTAGAATTATTGCAGCTGAGCCGAGGTCTTTTAGAAATAATCTCTCTACCTTCACGAGGTAGTGATAAGGTCTGCATACATTCTACACCCCCCAAACCCCACTTTTAGGATTACACGAGGTATACTGTTGTTGTAAGTAATAATAAGGATATTTTTAAACCAAATTATAAATAATAAGACATTTATAAATCAAGCTATCAACTGAGGCTATTTTCGATGTACAAGACGTGAAGAGTGTGTATACTTAGTCGTATGGAGTTTTCGCTTAAAAATCCTTAAACTATACTCTAAAACTTAAACTACATCCTTAAAATATCTTTTTGGCAGAAAACATCCTCCAAGTATTTGAAAATTAACAATTTCTATCCTTTTGTATGGATTTTACAAAAACATGTGCAATTCACATGATTATCAACAAAAGTTTTCCTGCATAATTTCATTACCTGCTACAAAAAGCTCTTAAAAAATGAATATTAAAATTTTTGGACATTATTGCTTGCTGAAACTAAAAATGTTAGGAAGGTGTAAGGATACATGATCTTCTCTTCTTCTTATTTACCAATGGAAATAAATTGGAGCTTAATTATCTTCACCTATCATTAATTTTTCGGGGCAGTATGATATTGAGGTGATCAAAATTCTAATTATGTCTCGCATTCAAATTTCGTTCTCCTTTATTAGAAGTGGCAGTCTCCAACAAACACCGCTTCTAGTAAATTCAATTGAGAAGAAGCATATTTCAATTGATATTTTTTTAAATATTAAATCACTTGAAAAATAAATGAAAAACTGTCAAATTAAAAGATTTAGCCTAATACTAAACTCAATTGCCGAAAAAGTTTATGATAACATTTTTGACGTATATCCGAATAATAAATACGAAGGGATGGCTTAATTTTTGTGGAGTCTATTAGTTTTCTCACAAATTCTAGCAAAAAAATAAAAATTGTTAATTTTTAAATATTTGGAATATGTTTTTTTGGAATATAGTTTAAGGAAGATTAACTCTAGTTGTCTACATGTATATAATGGTACAACATATATAAGAGACAAAATTCCTTGGGAAAATCCTCTTTCGTCAAGCTAGTAATTCCACGCCGCTTTCTATCTCTGTGAAAGAAATTCGTCATGCATGGACGTTTTCGTATTAGGACTCTAGAGTTTCATCACTGCTATAGGGAAAATATGTGATTTGTCGGCAAATTTCAGTTAATCTTTTGGTAATTTGAGCAGAGTATATTAGATTTGGATATTTTCCTATGAAGAATCGGCGAACCAAAATCGTTCTCCGGCACTTGCCGCCGACACTTTCTCAGTCTATGCTTCTGGAACATGTTGATTCTCGCTTCGCTGGTCGATACAATTGGTTCACTTTTCGCCCAGCCAAGACCAGGTTAGGGTTTCCATAAATGGCAAATAACAAATTTGGTAATTTGTTGAATTTTCTGTGATAATTCTGCAAATATGTTATGTTTCCACTGGTATAGGTGCTTTCGTTTTCCTCAATTGTTGACAACATCTATGCCCAAAATTTCTTGTGCAGCTTGAAGCATCAAAGCTATTCAAAAGCCTATATTGACTTTCGGAACATGGAAGATGTTACTGAGTTTGCTGAGTTCTTTGATGGACACTTGTTTGTCAATGAGAAAGGTAAAGCTCAAGCACAGTTACACGAGATTAATTGGGCATTCCTTCGAAACTTGAAAATCTTTGGTTGTCACCACACTATTATATGTTGTCCTATTTCTTATCTGGTTCCTACTAGATTTATCTTGCTCAGTGATCTAATCTGATTAGCAAATTATTATACTCATCTTCCCGGAATGTCTATACTAGGCACTCAGTTCAAAACTATTGTCGAGTATGCTCCTTCACAGCGTGTCCCAAAGCACTGGCTCAAGAAGGATGCCCGTGAAGGGACCATATTGAAAGGTATTAAAATGATGAGCTGATTGCATGTGACATGCATGCTATGTCCATCTTTCTTGCTGCTACATTAATTTTGTTGATGCACTTGTAGATCCTGCATATCTGGAGTTCCTTGAATTTCTTGCAAAGCCTGTTGAGAATCTTCCGAGTGCTGAGATACAATTGGAGAGAAAGGAAGCTGAACGAGCTGGTTAGTCAGAACATCTTTAGAACATTTTCCCTACTCTCCTTGTGCATCGAATGGAGATCTGATTTATCAAAATGAGAGTTGGAGAGCAAAACATGAAGGTGGAGTGCATGTTCTCTAGAAACTGAAGTTCTACTTATTTCTGTATTTCAGGCTCAGCAAAGGATGCTCCTATAGTTACTCCATTAATGGATTATGTACGTCAGAAAAGAGCTGTGAAGAGTGGAGCGCGGGTGGGAAACTTTCCTGTTTCGAAATTCAGAATCTTGGGATTCTCAAACTTTGCTATTAAAGAACTAGTTGCTGCATGTTTTTGTAGTGTGCAGCTTTCTATTTGTATTTGTCTGTGCTTTATATGTTGGATGCTTCTGCCATTTGCTGTGTTAAAAAGAGAAACGAGAAAGTATTAGGTCTTGCACATCAATTTTGTGTTACCTTCAGTGACTTACTTGGGTACGTGAGCAACAGAGAGAAAAGTTTCATAATTTGGTCTAAATCGGATTGTTATAATGGAACCTTCTATTTTCCTTTTATCTTATTGTTTCAGGTTCTGAAATGTATCCTCGAAAGAATTGAAGAATCTGTAAATATTCCACTTTGAGCTACCTGTTGGTTAAATAAGTTTGTTGATTGTGTAGATTTTACCGGAATGGGCTTCTAATCTTGCTTAGTACTAAATAAAATGTCCCTGTTAATCTGGATTTTTCAGTAATGAATTCTTTCATAAAAGGAATTGAAGTTTTGAGGGTTAATTATTTACAATTGCAGATGGTAATTGATAATATACGGGAAAAAAATAGTGGGAAGAACCAGATATAGTCGAATTACATCTTGTGGTAAAGATTGTGTTATGTTCTTCAAAAGCTGATTTGCGGACTATATTCAGTCTTTCTATTCTGGAAGTTCCTTTGTTGGTCTTTCTTTGTTTACTTTGTTTCTGTATGGGAGATTCCATTGCATTCTCTACTACTCTGTAGATCTTGTCTCTTTTGTCTTGTTAAATGAATTATGGTATATTTCTTTTGAGCATTTTCCCTTAAGTGTAATAAATGACACCAAGTTTATTGGCCTTGGTTTTTGACAGAGGTCTATCTCTAATGGAAAATCAAGTAAAAGTGTTGGTGGCACAAGCTCAAGAAGTCCTAGCTCAACTGCATCTAGACGAGGCTCTGAAAAGAGAACTTCTACTACCATGGTACATGCTTTTCATCCCAAGTTTTGTTGCCATGAACTACTGGGATTATTCCATGTCTTTTTACACCACAACTTTTTATACATGATAAGTTTGCCCTTTCAAGTTCAGAGAATATTAAGGCTTTCTGTGAGTGTACTATTCTCTACTCTTGAACTGCTTTCAGTTGTCTCTCATTGTAATGCCTGGCCTGGATTGATCTATATGCCTGCTTGTACATGAAGATGGTGTCAAGCCTTCACCACTCTTACTGTACTTTTGTCCTTTGCAGCTTTGGCTTATAATTGAGCTTGTCATTACTAGTTTCCTTTTTCTCTATAATTGCAGGGAAGCATGTTGCCTTTTCAAAATTTGCACCAAATATTTTTAGTTTGGTCATAAAACTTACACATACGCGCACATATAGATGCATATGTTTGTTTTTTATCTTTTCATGTAGGATTTAAGCAATAAAACTGCTGCTTGTTGTGAATTTTTCTATTTATTTTCCTGTGGTTAGTAACTCATGTCTTGTAATGCTTACACAACTCCTTATTTCGCAGTATGTTCAACGGGACAGTTCTAAGGCTGGGAACAGTAAGGACAAATCATATATTCTAGTGCCAAAACGTGGTGATCAGCAGCTCTCTGATAAGTCTGGTACTTCTGCTCCTGGATCTGGGATTGATGTAGTGGAAGGGGAAATTGGTATGTTTTATGTTTCATACAGGTTTGCTACATACTGCAGTTGATATACATCTTCTTCTTTTTTTGTGTAATGGGGGTTTTGAGTGGGTGGGTGTGTGAGTTTGAGGAAAGTTTTAACTTTTAAAAGTCCAAATTTAAAAGATCTTTTAGGGGCGTTCAATTGGGATGAGAGTATGTTTAATCTTAAATACTCGAGACATTTGGATCTTGTGATGTTAATGTCTGCTTATGTTAATGCACTTGAGAGGGATAACAAGTGTAAGTGAAAAATTGATCGTCATGTTTTATGGAGATTTAGATTAAAGGTAAAGAAACTGTACTGCTGGTACATTCACTATTTTTGCTAAAATCAGTTAGATCAATATCATAGCTTTGCTAGTGAAGAATTTAGATGTTGGAAACTTAACAAAAAACCCGAGGATCTAGGAGGCACTTTGTAAAAGCAGGATGGGCTGGATAAGGAGGTAACAGTTCTCTGTGACCTCTGTGAGAAATATAGGAGAAGAATATTATTGAATTGTGTCTCTACATGACTCCTTTTCTAACTAGGACACTATTTTTTTTTATGACAAGGGAAACCTGCAGCCGCTACCCTTTGGGTGCGCACAAGGTAAAACCCCCGCTCCTATGCAATAGCCCGCAAACCACATAGGAGAGGTAACCTGCCGGTGCTTGCCTAGTGCGACAAGCTCAACCCAGAAGGCAAACCCCTTGCTTTTGCTGGCAAGGAGTTTCAAACTTGAGACCTCCAACATGGAAGTCCCAAGCCCAAACCACTGGGCCACCCCGAAGGGTAAACTAGGACACTACATTATAATCCTTTTTCAAGTAGGATTCTATATATTATTTCTATTCCTATTCTAAGTAGAATTCTATATACTGTTCTTGTTCCTATTCATATTCTAACACTCCCCCTCAAGCTGGTGCATACAAGTCATGTACCTAGCTTGTTATGGATTTAATTAATACGAGGATCGGTGAGGGGCTTGATGAAGATATTTGCAAGTTGATCACTCGACTTCACTATATTGATAGTCATTCTCAATGTGCTTAGTCTTCTCATGATATATTGGATTTGATGCCGAATATCAATTAAATATAGAGTGATCAGCTTCACTAAGAGTCTGCCAAACTCCTGATTACTGTGTTGACTTCCCAAACCAAGCTTGAGAAGACTATTTCAGGCCATAAAATGACCCGCTCAATCAACATACAAGGTTACTAGACTCCCCCTGACCAACAAAATTAGGTGGTTGCTCCATATAGACTTCTTGCTCGAGATCATCGTGGAGGAAAACATTCTTAATGTCCAACTGATTAAAATGCCAATGACAAACAACAATCATAGATAGAACAAGGCGGACATGTTATTTTAGCCACGGGAGAGAGTATTACTGTCACTGGAAAAATGCTCGGAACTATACAAGTCAGATTTGAGGAGTCACCGGAAAGTAGTCACTAGAAGATGCACGGTGCTACACAAATCAGATATGAAAAAGTAGTCATCGAAAAAATGACACGGTGCTACACAAATCAGATATGAGAAAGTAGTCACCAGAAAGATGACACGGTGCTACACATCAGATATGAGAAAGTAGTCACAGAAGGATGGCACCTTGCTACACAAATTATATATGACAAATTAGTCATCGGAAGGATGGCGAGGTGCTACACAAATTAGATATAAGAAAGTAGTCACCGGAAAGATGGCACGGTGCTACACAAATTAGATATGAGAAAGTAGTCACCGAAGAATGGCACAGTACTACGCAAATTAAATATGAGAAAGTAGTTATGGGAAGGATGGCACGGTGCTACACAAATTCGATATGAGAAAGTAGTCACCAAAGAGATGCACGGTGCTATGCGAATCGAATATGAAAAAGTCACTGAAAAGATGGTACGGTGCTCTACACGAACACTGACAGATACGGGGTTGACACAAAACAGTCCCAGAGTCGCTAGGAATTGACGCATGGTGACATGTCTAACTGAGTTTTCTTCTCTTGAATATGGGGTTCATGCATATATCATTGGTCCTACTTTTGTTAACATAACCATTAGCCAGACAGACGACATATATGGGTCATAGCCATCCGCCAACAACGGAAGCTCTTTGATTCTCTACCAAGATCGTAGAAGCTCTGATATCATGTGAGAAATATAGGAGAAGAATATTATTGAATTGTGTCTCTACATTATTACATTGAGACCCTATTTATAGACACTACATTAGACTCCTTTTCCAACTAGGCCGCTACGTAATAATCCTTTTTCAAGTACAATTCTATATACTATTTCTATTCCTATTCTAAGTAGGATTCTATATTCTATTCTTTTTCCTATTCATTTTCTAACAACCTCCAAGCTTTTAATTTCTGTCTGAGAGTTTTATTTGTAGGAAAATAAATTACACTAACTTGTGGCTGAGACATTTGTTTTTCTTGAATTATATTTTATTCAGTAGCAAGCCGAAGGAACTACGACAATCATATATCTCTTTTTCTATGTTCTTTTTTGCTCAGTTAAACAAATATGTTGAAAGAAGCAAGCATCAATATGTATAAAGGTTCATGGACCAAAATACAAAAGGACAGGAGAATAATTCTGTGCATTGGTAGACCTATTACTTATGTACCTGGCGCCCTATCTTTTGTGCCATCTGTCAAATCTTTTTGAGAGGTACTGCCCAGAAGTAATTTATTATAATAAAGGTTAGGATCAACCTAATCTTTTCCTCCTTGATGTCCAGTGGAAGGCTCCACCCTTATACAAGTCACTAATCTACAATGTTAATACCAAATGAAAGCTAGAGAGTAGGGAAATATATTACATAACCTGCCATATCACAAATATTTGTGCTATGGCGATTGGTTATCTTAGTGCTTGGAATTTGGATTTTAGCTCTTTATTGAATTGTTGTACTTCATATGAAACCTGATCTTTTAAGTGCTGTTGTTGTACCATAGTACATGTATCATAGTTCAGAATACCAATCCTTACAGTATTTTAGAGAGTTGAGCAAAACTGGATTTGGATTTGTCAATATTATTTGTTTGAGATCTGTTTGTTGGATAATCAAACTAAACCAAAATGCATTTCTCTGTGTGCTCGCCAGCTGATCTGGCCTTGAGTGAGGATATACTATATGCAAAATGAGTAGACATATTGCAAGTTATTTGAGTCTGTTGGACTTGGCTTTTGCTTGGGTAGCTAAATTGTGTGAGTTTGATTTGCCGGATAGAGAGAGAATGTTCTGAATGTCTTTTTGATATATATATATATATATATATATATATATATATATTAAAGTTGCACCATAACAGTGCAAAAAGACTTCACAAAATCCCAGCCAAGCTTAGGCTACTGCTTTACAAGGATCCTATCATATCAACGAGTGATTCAGCCTCCTCAGCAAAGCTTTCTTTACACCAAAAATAAGAAAAAAATATGCAGTTCATCTTGATTTTCTCCACAATTGTATTTGTCTTCAAAAGCTCTATAGTTCCTCTTCTTCCAAATGGTCCACCATATGCAAACAGGGACAAGTTTCCACCACTTTTTCTGACTAACTGTTCCATCATTCTGGTTCCAACATTTCAGTAAATCAACACTTGTTACTGGCATTGACCATCTGATTTCTACCATGTTCAAGAATAGTTGCCATAATTGTCAAGTAACAGGACAATGAATGAATAGGTGACTATTATTTTCCCTAGCAGCTCCGCACAAAAAGCATCTAGAACACAGTTGGAATCCCCTTCTTTGAAGTTTATCCTGTGTGAGGCAAGCATATCTTGCTACTAGCCAAGAAAGCATACCACCTTAAAAGGAGCCTTCATCTTCCAAATGGATCTCCATGGCCACTGATTAGCTGACTGTCTGTGCCTAATCAGAATTTTATAAGCTGAGCTTACACAATAAGTTCCTTTACTGGTGGGCTTCCATATAAGTGAATCTTCAGTATCTTTGAACACTTGGAATGATTCCAAGGTCTTGAAAAATTCGACAACTCTTTCCAGCTCCCAGTAATGCAGTAGCCTTCTAAAAGTAATATTCCATCCGTGTAATCCTTTTTGCTGATTCCAGATTAATGTCTGGCATAGTGGCAATGCTAAAGTGTTCATTAATACTTCAAGATGATATGATATTCACAGAGATGTTGTGATCAGATACATTACGCCTCCAAAAATATAGCCAGCTCTCAATACAAGCTAGTTTCTCCACTTTACACCACCACCACCAACATACCCTGTGCTGTGTTGTCAACGGCGCGCTAAGCTTCCCCCTTGTCTCTCTTCTTTAGCTAATGATGAAGCAAATGCCTAAAGTCAAAGTAGTCCATGAAAGCATCTTTCATGGATATTGTTATTCACAGTATGATATTGTTTCCAAGCTTAGGTATCATTTGGACGTAGAACCGGAATCCTTAATGCATTTTGACTATTTCTTTGCATCTAGAAGTTTTATTGTCTTAAAACATGGACAGAAATTAGCCACTTCCCTGAACACAAAAAAGGATCTTTGTGCTGCCATCTCTAATGCTGCAGGGCCAATGTGGAAGTATTTTAGGGGAAGGGTATTCTTTCTGTTGTATGAAAAGGAGTTGCATATAAATTCTGGGGTCATAGGCAGCTGCCGTTTGGATTTTTCATTCAAAAAGGAGATCAGTTAATAACCTGCAATGTTCTTATCTACACTACTTATCAAAAGAATTTTTTTTATTCAATTCTATAATGGATCTACAGAAGTGGGTGGCCCAAGTCTTAGTGGAGAAGAGTAAGGATAGCCTGATATATATAGTTACTAATTGGACCTGCATGTCAGGTCACTTCTATCTTATAAGCCAGTGTGGTATTGTGGATGCCAATTCTCTTGGTTGGAGGTTAGAGTGCTAAGTTTGGTTGAACTATAATCTATATGATTTGTGTAGAGATATTTTACTTGCACAAGGTGCTGTGCTTTCATCATTTAATGGCGAAGATAATCAGAATATGTTCTCCTTCTTACCATTCTTGTCATTGTTACTTGTACAGGCATTTTGTTTAAAGTATCTATAATGCTTTCTAATCTATTTCAGGTCGTTCAGTAACTGCTGATAGTGGGAAGAAGAAAGTCCTGCTCTTGAAGGGGAAGGAAAAAGAAGGTTCTAATGTAAGTTTACATCTTTAGTGGCAGAAGGAGGAGCTTTTTCTTCTCGACTGTCTTTAATCGGGGCCTTGGAAGAGAGGGGGTGGGGGTGTAAAGAGAAGTAAGAACTGAAGGGCATTGACACTCTTTTATCACTGTCCCAAGGAATATGATAGCATGTGCAGAATGGTTTCCATTTTATTGGTAAAGCGAACGGAGACACAAGAGATATCAGAGCATGTGAAGAATTTTTTAGACCCATACCATTTAGTTTGAATGACTAAAGTCTCTGCTGAGTCGGTGCTCTATTAGTTGCTACCAACAATTTTCAGACTTGCTATGATCATATGTTCATAGAATTAGCTGTTGCCTCTTTTCTGTATTGATTTGTTTGCTATTCTTTTGAGGTGGCTAAATCTAAGAGTAGGTCTCCTTCATGTTGGCTTTGCCTTTTCTAAATAAAAGCATTACTAAAATATGTTCCATGTGACCCTGGAGGATGATATACGTGTGTAAACTTCTATATTAGGAAACAAAAGGCACAGTGATGTTCAAGACATTGTACTGTACTTATATGGGCTTACTCGCCTGAATGAAAAATTCTGGAGGCATGACATTCTAAAGCTTTTGGATTTTTTGATGTGATTATCAGATTCTTCATGCTGTAGTTCCCTAGTTAGAGAAAATTTTTGCCTCTACATAGTTGTTTAAGGATGTGCTTTTTTCACTTGCTACTTTGTCTCACCAGGCATAACACATCAATGTCATCTCAGGTTATTTTTTTAGTTTGTATGTCTGCATCTTGGACTTACTCTTGTTTCTCTTAACTGTGTAGGTTTCTGGTGGTTCATTAGCTCAACAGAATGTGTCATCTGCTCTCAAGAATTCACCTAGTTTATCTGCTCTGAAACAGAACCAGCGCCAAGAGGCAAGTGGCAGGGTCATCAGAAGTATTCTTCTAAAGGATGCTCGCCAGAATCAGTCAGCATCTCAATCAGATCAAATACAGGATAAGGACATGAGACCTCCTCGGCCACCAAGTATGCTGTTGTTTCAGAAGGATACAAGTGGAGCTAATGAGGACAAGGTTGTTGGAAACGAAAAGCATGTTGTTCACATTGAGAAGCAAGAAAGACGTTCTAGGAATAGAGATAGGCCTGACCGTGGTGTTTGGGCTCCTCTTCGTCGTGCTGATAGTTCACAAGCCAGTAATGGGTCTTTATCATCTGGTAGTCCTCAATCTTCCCAAGTGCGGGAGTTTGTTGAAGGTTTGTTCACTCGTATTACTAATTACTATCTCTCTTGATGTATATTCTCAAAATCTTCTGATAGGAAAATAACCTCTTAGGGATTGTTTGGTATGCTGGACAAGCATGGGTAGTCCTTGGAAATCTTTAACTTGAATTAATTTAAAAATTCCAATAATAAAAAAAGTATGATTTGCTGTATTTTTTAAATTTAAAAGAAAAGCATAGATCTGAGTTTAGAAAGTACTTCTCTATAATGAATAGAAAATAGGAGTTCAAACTACCTATTGAACAAAATACAAATGCTACTTATCAATCTATCTACAATAAATTTATATAAAACTCATTATTGTAAAGATAAAGCATGATATTATCTTCAACCTATCAATATCGTCAATCAAAATTAACCTGATAAAATAATTATTTCAATGAAGATAAAAAAGGAAAGAAATAAGATATTTATAATATAGGAACTTTTTTGCAAATAATCAATAAAATGGTCTATGGACCATAAAGTTTATTTTTAAAAAATAAAAAAAATAAAAAATATATGAACTCATAAAAGAATAACAATATAGCAAGTCATTAAGTTCATTACATCAGTAAGACATCAACTCACGAAGCACTGCTAGTACTAGTGTACTGATATTGGATATGCAAGAAAAAAATATAAAAAGAAGAGGAGATATAAAGTACTAACATCTGTAATGTAGCAAACAAGTGGCTTCACATTGTAATAGAATTTGAGAGGAAGAAATGGAAGATAAAAGAGTCTTCCTCTGAAAATAGAATAATGTTTTGAAAAAATAAAAAAATAAAAGAATTTTGGAAGTCATTTGGTACGTACATGGTGTAATTACCACAAATGCTCATCTTCCCGTTGAGAATTGGAGAGAGTAATTACTTCCCCTCAATTACACTCAATTTCATGCTCTGATCAAGTAAATTACTTGGCCAAACTTACAGGTCAAACGGTGTAATTACACCAAATTATATCTAAATTCAATTAAAAAATGTTCATCCAAATTGGCCCATATGCTTATTATTTTTCTGCCTCTTCCAAGTCTTCTATGATTTCAAATGAGTGTATGCATCTTTGTCTTACCTCCTAATTCTGTTAGGGGTCGTTTAGTTTGAATACAAGTTATGATGAGATTAGTTATGATGGGGTACTTTATGTTGGATTAGTTATGCTAGGATAAGTTATGCTGAAATTATTTCTTATCCAGTGTTTGGTTTGTTGTATTCAAAATAATATGCATTGCATATATTTTAAGAACAAGTTGTTTGTTTACAAAAATACCCTTTACTTTATTTAGTTTTTTATATTTTCTTTGCAAGCTTTAGTTATTCATTCTTAAAACTAAAACTTTCATCTTATTTAGGTTAAATATTTTTGTGTGTGCATTCCCATGATGGTACCGTATGTATTTAAAAATAAAACTTTCTTCTTATTTAGCTTTAAAATAGAGCTTCCATCTTAAGTTTGTTAAAATAAACGAGGATTTATGAGAAATCAAAATATAAATAAACATAAGAATTAGTCAAATAAATTCATCAATAAAAATTATATTTATATAGTGTAATTTTTTAATAGAAAAATATGAAGAATCATAAAAATAATGTAAATATACATGAATGTGAAAAGTGATGTATATAAAGGGTTTAAAGGGATATCTTTGTCATTTACCTATTTTATCCCAGGATAAGTTATCTCGGGATTACTATACCATCCGAGGGGAGGGATATAACTTATCCCGGTACTAATTATTAATCCCGGGATAAGTTATCCCAATCAGCCAACCAAACAACAAATTAAGTAGCACTATAATTTAATCCCATGACTATTTGGTGTTATCCTTTGCACCAAACGACCCCTTACATGTTAATTGTATGGAAGATTACCTTTGGTTCAGTTTTTTCCTCCTGAAATCACTCTTATTTTCTGCTTCTTTAGGGGGTCAAGGAGAAACGAAAAATGATTTACCAATTGCACGCATTAGTAAGTTCAGACCAATTGGAAGTGGGCGTAATTCTCATTCTTCTGCTGATAATGGTTAGTCTTGTTTTGGGCCATGAGATGATTGTGCTGAGTTCTGCATGAAATTGTGCTTAAGTTTGTCTTGCCTCTTAGTTATTGGCTCTTCTGTGGTTACTTCAAAATTTTCTGATGAATTAAGGTAACTATAAACATGGTGGTCGTCGTGGTTTGAGGGATGTGGATGGCACTTCTATTGGGGAAGGAAAACCCGTGAGAAGGGGAGGCACTTCTGCTTACAGTTCTCTTGAGGTGTGTTTTTCTTTTTAAATTCTTATTTGTACTTTAATCTCTGCTTTTCCCTTGTACATTTACTAATGTGCTTGCATGGACTATGATATCAATGCAGAAACAAGTGTGGGTTCAAAAGTCAAGTTCTGGTTCTTAGTTTGTTATTTAATGGTAAGTTTCAATATGGTCCACGTGGTGTCTACTTTCGTTCTACTTCAATTTTTTTCTTCCATAGACATACATGTTGGGTAAATGGATTGTGAATGTATGGCATCAACCATACGCATCCGAAATAGCTGATGCCTTGAAATATAAGGTTGGCAGAGGGATATACTGTTATGATTATTTGCGTCTTTTAAATTTCATGTGGGGAATGCCTGGGAGCATCTCTTTGGGGTAAGTGCTGTCTACTAGGTAAGCATGCCATTTCATTTTGTTGGTACAAACAAACGAGCAGTATGTGTTCAACGATAAGCAATGGTATGCCTTCATCTTCTTGCTCAAATTGCTTCGCCAAGTTGTTTTGAATCTAGAGCTGCTAAAATTTGGAAGTTTGAAGTAGTTTTTAAAGATGGTGTGAGGAGTGATGGATGTGCCCTGAACTGTGTTGCAGTTTTAGGTTTTGTCTAAAGCAGCTTAGGGAAATGGAATTTAGTGGCCTATCCTTTTTATATCATATGTTGTCAGAGTTGAAGGCTCCGTCCTGTTTGACACTTTTTCCTGTTATGTTTGGGTTCTGTTGTACTTCTGTAGACATTTTGGGCGTTGGTCTAACTGGAATGAATATACCTGCCACCAAGTTTAAAGGCAAAAAGTGCAAAAAACAATGATGCCGGTGGGGATTTAACTGAGAAGCGGTGAATCATACAGATGAATTGCACAGTTCACCTAAACTATAAAATAAGTTTAACATATGTGACTATAGTACCTAAAACATTAAATTGATGATTTCAACCACCCAATGTATAATAATGACAATAGTAATTGAATAATTAAATTGAAATCAGTAATTTCAAGCACCCAAAATATAATAATATTACTATATTAATACAATAATTCAAAGTAAACATTGTTAAAATAAAATTTCAACGAGAATAGTGAAAGATTGCTTCAATAGCAGAATGATGAAGTTTACTTGGAGCAGAGTCCCAGTACTTAAACAATAAATCTTTTATTTTTTTTGTCTTTAAGCTGAATTCAAAGAAGCGAGTGCTTCTGGTAGGGATTACTTTGCACCTCACTGTCTGTAGTGCGTGCTTTGTAAAGTTATGCGCATCGCATCTCCCATGATGCGATAACCCCTCTCTTAGCATTTCTCCATTGCTTTAAGCAACAAAGAGAAGGTTTTTAACAATACTGTTTATTTCATGCCTTCTCATTGACTCTTGGCGGTTATGCATTTTCCCTTATGCCTAAAATGAAATTTTGCATTTCCCGGTTAGGATCATTAGTGGATTTTATCAAAAATAATTCTAAGATGCCCTTGTTTGAGAGCTGAGTGTTTCTTGTCTTCTTTAATCCAATTGTCACCAAAAATATCAGTATTGTTATGTTATATCATATTTATTCTGTATCGTATTACTTTGTGCCTCACTGTCTGTAGTGTGTGCTTCATAAATTTTAGTGAATTCACTTCTGCCATGAGGCGATGACACCTTGCTTTGCATCTCTCTGTCGCTTAAGCAACAAAATGATGGGTTTTAATAACTGTTTATTTCATGCTTTCTCATTGACCTTCGACGGTTATGCGTTTCTCTGATGGCTAAAAAGAAATCTCGCATTTCTAGACTAGGATCACTTTTTTTTATAAAAAATATCAAATATGATTCTAAGATGCTCTTGTTTGAGAAGTTACGTGTTTCTTGTCTTGTTTAATCCAAAAGTCGCCACAAATATCAGTATTGGTATGTTGTATACTTTCTTCACATCTTGATTCTCTGTCTTCATAGCTCAGTGGTTGTCCTTTTCTTTCTCACTTATTGATCCACCACAAACCATGCCACTTAGTTTGATTTAGGTACCTAGCTCTTGGAAAGGTTACCTAGGCAACACCCCCCTCCCCCCCCCAAAGGGAAAAAAATTGCATGGGTAGGTCCCAGTTGGAGAGAGAGACTTCTGCACTTGCTTTAAAATGAACTACCAAATATGTTTGATTGAAAAGTTTACTTGTTTTGTAGTCTTCAATAGTATTATCTGGTGTTTCTACTTGAAAATAAACTCTCAAGAACTTAAATGCATTTTATTATGATTGAGAAGTGAGCCATTTCGTGATGTTCTTCAATAGTATTATCTTGTTTTTCTACAGTGAAACGCTTGGTTGTTTACCATATCAAGTATACAGATAGTGGCTGGAACTCTCTTTTGCTTGAAAGAACAGGTTTAAGCAAGGTTGCTGGAGCAAATATGTGGGTTCGAAAAACTCAAATGGAACTTCAATACACCCGAGTGCTACAGGTACTGGTGTTCACCTTTGAACTAATCTTTGGCCGTATTGAATCAAAGATTGCCTGGAATAGGACCGAGGGGGAAGGAAGTCATTAATGACATATCACCACGATTTTCAGCTGGTGTTCCTTGTGATGCCATCTTTTCACCATCAGAGCCGTGGATATCCTCATTCCTGCCTTTGACTCGGCTGATAATATAGAAAATATAGTTTCTTAGATGGGAACTTAACTTTTGTTGAACTGTAAATACAAATGTATGATCATGTTAAGTGCCCACACTACTTATTCATGTCTATAAGCCCATGTTATTTCTAGGATTGACTGGTTGGAGATCGGAAGCTTTTTTGAGTTAGTGTTATCTAAGCAGATCCAAGCATTGAAAAAGTTGGATTCCCATTAATCGTGTGTTGTTGGTAAATGAAAGAGCATTTTGGCCAAAGCATATGTTCAGTTTATATATTAAGCAGTTTTTCTATCTGTAGGTTGTTAAATATGCTTTTGTTCAATCCAGTGCTTGTTTCTGATACTTTGACGATGTGATAAAATTTGATGGAAAGATCATTACAGATCATGTGAATTGAATTGGCAGTTAGCCACCCAAAAAGCATGAAATCTACTTCCATGTTTTGAATGAGTGCCGCAAAATTGACGCAAGAGTTTGGAAAGGAATTCTACTGTCAATAGGCATACACACACCAAGAAGAACAAATTTTTGACAGGTGCCTCCTACTTGTTAATAAATTTAGCTTCTAAAGGGGATACCTAAATTTGTTAAAGTTACCCGAACTGTCCATTCGGCCATACTACTACTACTTCTTCTTCTTCTTCTTCTTCTTCTTCTTCTTCTTTCAGCTGCTCCTCTAGCTCTGGCAGTGTCGTACTACTTGGAAAGTAACGGCTAACCCACTCTTATAAGAAACAAAAACTTGTTGACAAAGTTTGGAATACATACCCTGAAGAAGGAAAATTGGCAAGGGCTTGTCTCAAGTTTCTTATTAACTCTGTGATCACTATAAGCTCTAGAAGGATTTATTTGTAGAGACAGAGAGTGAGCAACCAGAGACAAATATGTTTTAGCTTTTTGTTAGAATGATGGCATTGGATTTATGAGGTATCCAAGTTAAAGTTTAACTTAATTATCCGAGACAAATAGAGACGTAGAAGACGAGGTTTATGTTAATAATCTACACTTATACAGACGATATCTTAGTGAGTTTGTTGTATTTATAGTGGTCGACAATGGAGATGATGCAATGTTCAGGTTCAAAGACGAGGAATCAAGGTCATTGACTTATGTCGTTATTTTGTGTTGGTCCTGTGGATTTTCAAACAAAGGAATTAGAAAAATAACAATAGAAATAGATTTTTTCACATTTGCTTTTTAGCTTCTTCAATATTTCCTCAAACTCAAGTTTCTTAGATTGATAAACCTCAGAGGCCTTTTTAGGACAACAAAATTACCTAACCAAATTCATTTCTTGCTAAATGAGTCTCTAATCTAAGTATCAATTTTTTTTAATTTTCTCTTTCAAACTATAGGAGGCAATTTTTCAGAAAATTCACCAAAACTTACAAATTTTCTGTTTTTGAGTGAAATGAATCTTTACCTTTGATGAATATGAGGTATGAGAATCAACTATTAGTGACAGATTTTTAGTAGAAGACCCAATTTCAAATTTTGCAGAACTTTTGAGAGATTACGTTTGGAAGGGGTATATTTGTTTGAGTTGTGTTTATTTAGTTATGTTGGATGGTTAGATGAGTGTAGTGAATTTTTTTTCTTCAAAGTCGAGTATTTTTTTCCTTAGGATTTGGGGTTTTTCATTCAATTAGGTGTATATGTAATAAGTTTCGTGACGATGAGGCTATAAATCGCCAAGTGAAAATTATAAAAATATACGACTTAAGGCTCTAATTAACAACATAATCATATAATTATTTATAATTACAAACATAGTGGAACAATGGTCACAAAATATTATTTTGTCTGTGTCTTTCTGTATATTGTATTGCGGAATTTTTGTATTAAGCTGTCTGAGAGCTGGAGTGATAAAATAGTTTGGCCCGAGGTTTCCTCTGGCATAGTCTAAAGCTTCATTAAAATCATTAAATCCTTTGAAAAGAGGAGTAGGGTAATTTTTTATAGCATCTATTACATCTATCCATGTCTGAAAAGCTCCTGGAATTCTGCCATTTGTTACAACATAGAATTAAAAAAATTTGTCTTGGTTTTTGTCTATGAAATAATAGCTCAATGCATTTAAAACTGAAATAAAATAGCTATTATCTCTAGGATTCTTATTATACGCAATCCATAAATTATCTATTAAACATTTTTGTTGTTTGTCTATCTTACATTCTGCTTTTAGTCTGAAACTCATGTTACATTGGGGGTAACATATTAAATTTTGGCTTCCAAAATATATTCTTTCTAACTTTGGGCTTTCCATCATAGTTAATGGTTTGTATTGAGTATTATTTAAAAGAGTCTGTAAATACCTGTTTTTGTCTTGAGAGGAGGAGTCTTCCATCTTTCCCTTTCTTGTATTCATACTGTAAATATCATGTTAGTTGGTAATAAGTCTACTTAATTGATCTGCTAGATTATTATATTTTCCCTTAATATGTTCTATCTTTATATTATATACTGATGTAGCGTCTAAAAAGTTTAACCATCTTCTTTTACTACCTTTTTTCTCATTTATTTTCTGATGAAATTTTACTATGGCCTCGCAATCTGTTCTTATTAATATTTCTGGTTTATTTAAAATGTGTAATCTAAAACTATCTAAACCATAAATTACTGCTAAGATTTCTGCGTCTATACTACTCATATTTCCTTTCTCTTTATACTTACCACTTTGGTAGGCGCAAATTCTTTCTTCTTTTTTATCGCTATATCTATTATTTCTTGTATTTAAAACTACTCCCCATCCTTCTAAACTACCATCCGTTTCAATTATCAAATAATCTGTTTCTAAAGGCATGGCTAAGTCTGGAATGTTTTTTACCATATCTTTGAGTTTTTTGACTAATTTTATATCTTCCGTATTGAACGTCTTTTGTCCAGTTGATCCTGTCTTAGAATATAATGATCCTGCTATTTTCCCTAAGTCTTTTATAAAATGTCTTGCATAATTTAGTATTCCTAAGAACTTCTGTAATTCTTTAGTTTTGTCTAGTTTGTCTGGCATTTCCAGTATCTTTTTAGCTATATGAGGCTGTAACTTTATTTTTCCTTCTCCTATTATTACTCCCAGAAACCCAATATGGGTTTTACATAATTTCATTTTCTTTTTACTAATTATTATTCCGTGGTCTAAAAATAATTTTAAAATCTTTTGTAGATGCCCTAAATGTTCTTTTGTATTATTACTAAATACTAGGATATCATCCACATATACTATAACGAAATTTTTATAATCTCTAAATATATTATCCATTTTTCTCTGGAAAATTGGCGGTGCTGTTTTTAATCCAAAGGGCATTACTAACCATTCAAAATGTCCTTCTGGACAAGTAAACGCCGTCCATTCTATGCTTTCTTCCGCCATTTTAATCTACCAGTATCCTGATTTACAATCGAATTTACTAAAAAAATTTCTCCCCTGTATTCTATTTATTAGTTCTGTTTTGTCTGGTAATTTATAACCATCCATTTTGGTATTATCATTTAGTCTCTTGTAGTTTATTACCATCCTTGCCTTTCCTCTTACTATTTCGCTATGGTTTCTAACCATAAAGGCTGCTGATCTATGTCTTGACCTTGATCTTCTTATTACTCCTAGTTCTAATAATTCTTTTATTTGTATTTCAAAATCTAATAAGTCTTGATTCGTTGCTTCTATAGAGGCTATTTTTACCGTATATTCTGGGTTAATTATATCGAATTTACATTTTATTTTATTTGCTTCCCAATGTTTTAAAGGTTTTTCTCCAATTATTTCTAATTCATCTAAAATTTGTATTATTCTTTCTAGGTCCTTTTGGTCTTTTATCACCCCGATTTGTTGTATGCCTTTTTTAAAGTTGTATAGTTCTATATTTATTTCTATTAATGTATATTCTTTTTCTGTTTCTTTTTCTTCTAGTAGTTCTTCTATTTCTTCATCTACGTTCTAGCAGGTATTGCATGTGCAGTCTTCTTTTTTACATTTTTCTTTTTTCTTATTCTCCTCACCTGTTTTGAGGTATCTAAATTTATTTTGTATTGGTATTGTAGTTACCTATGTCTGAGTTATGTTTTTAGAGAGGATTACTCCATCCCTTGTTAATAAACAACTTCCATTATTATGTAATAAGAAATCTAATCCTAATACAAAATCTACTCTTATATTCAAGTCTCTTACCCATATTTTTTCTAATTTGTATGTTGGCTTATAGAATTTAGTACAGGTATTCATAAAACTTATTGTTGCTTTATTTACATAATGTTGATAAGTATTGAATGTTCCATCCATTTGCATGGATGTTTGTGGAGTTGGTAATTCTTTTATAAGATTTGGGGGTATAATCTTTTTATTTATTATGTTTTTTGTACACCCTGAGTCTACTAATGCAAGTGTTTCTATCTCATAGTCTTCTATTCTTATTCTTGCTAATATTTTTATGGTGCTTATCTTTTTATCTTCATTACAAATTAATTCTTTAGAAGAATTACTCATTAGTTCTTCTTCTGGTTCTTGTTCTTTATGTTCCCTAACCTTTTCTTTTCCTTTTTCCATTTTTCCTATCCTTATTTCTAACTCTTCTATTCTGATTTCTAAATTTTTTAGTCTTTCTTGTTCTATCTCATTCTTGGTAGTCTGAGGAATTTTTATTGGCTGTTGTTTCTCTTGATTATAGCCTTGTATAGGTATCTTTAATTCTTTCATTATACATAGTATACATGCTTCTATATAACATTTTTCACATTTTGCTCTTCTATTCTTTCCTGGGTACCAGTGACATATGCAGCACTGGTTACTATCTAGTCCTTTGCCTTGTTCAAAATTGTGTTCACAATTTTGAGATACATTTACCAGATTATAATGGTCTAGTTCTTCTAAACCTAATTTTTCCATTCCTAGTTCATTTATTAATTATTCTCCCTCAGAATCTGATGAGTCTTGTTGTTTTTCGTCTGTTACTTCTATACTTACTATAGAATAAATATTTTCATTGTCTGACATGTATTCGTCTACGTTTATTAATGTTTCTTGGAAATCTTCTATTAACTGTGCATTTCTAGTTCTGCTATTATTTCTTTTAGGACAAGTATTTGCTAGATGTTCTTGGCTTCCACATGTGAAGCATTCCAATTTATTTCTATAGTTTCTATTATTATTGTATTTTCTAACATGTCTATATTTATCTAAATATGGCTTTCTAGCCCCAGATTTCCTTAAATAATACTTCTTTTTAGGGTAATAATTTTGTCTCCGTTTTTGTTTTGCCTTTTTGTATCTTTTCTTTTCATTGTCTTGGTCATAATTTTGGGTAGTGTATATACTTTTACAGAAATTCGTCTCATTCTGTTTTAACTATTTTTGTATTTGTATATTTGTACATTTTTCTTGTAGTATTTCCATAATATGTTGTATTCTTTGTCCTATTGACCATCTACCCTCTGGGTTTTGTAGTACTCCTTCTCTTTTATACCATTTCTCTTCTATTTCTCTCCCTAAAGCTCCTGATAATTTATTAAACAATTTCTTCCCTAGACTAGTATCAAAGGCATTACCACTAATACTACAGTAGTAGAAATATTCATTTAAGAATTCCTTTATACTAAACCAGCTACTTATACTTAGCTGTTCTAGTTTTATTAAAGCATTTCTTTGTAATGTTATTAATCCACTATTTGGGTCTTCTCCTGTTATTAAACTATGTATTTTATTTGTAAAGTTATACGGGTTAGGCCCCATGTTTACCATTCCTTGGAATTCTTCTGGGAACTCTGTTTTATAGGCTTCCCATAATCCTTTTGTGGATTCTCCTAGGAAAGTTTCCATGTATCTATACATGGTTTTTGCATCTGTATCTTGATTTGTTTGTATATAGTCTGCTACTACTATTCCTTTCCATATGTCTATTACTGAATTCCATAATTGATGATCATGAGCTGCTATGTTTAAAATTTTTCCCTTATTTCCTCCTTCTTGGAGTCTAATAGGTTCTTCTATTGGTAGTCTTTTTCCCTGTGATTTTATATTTTTTGTCTGTACATCTGAATTTAGTCTGTATACTCTATATCTTGGTAGATTTCCTGTACTTGTTTGTACTCTTTGCATTGAGGTTATTTTTTGAAATGGACTGGCACTGCTTGAAGCGTTTTCCATTAATTCTTTTATACTTATCATAGTCTCACTACTTATCTCATCTTTTTCGTCTTCATCTAATTCTTTTATCCTATATCCATAATTATCTTGTCTAAATCTACATGCTCTAAAATGGTTTCCTACTTGATTGAATTCTAGTCCTCCTTGTTTACATTCCTTACAGATGAATTTTTTTTTATTATTATTTTTGTATATTTGTTCTGCTCTGATTATTGCTTCATCTACTTTAAAATCTCCTTCTTCTATTATCTCAATGTTCATCAACTCTTGATTAGCAGCTTCTTCGTCTACTTCCTTTTGATCTGTATGTGTAGTCTGTAAATCTTATAGAAGTTTGTCCTTTGCTATTAGTATACATTAGATGGTCTTTTGGTTTTAATATCTCTTTTTTACTTAAACTTTCTAAATTCCATTCCAATCCTGCATATTCTTCCGAGTCTATTTTTAATGGTTTCATTACTTTTATACCTTTGTCTCCCATTTAACCCACTACATCTTCTACTTTTAGTTTAAACTTTGTATTACTATTTGTTGCAATCTTTCCTATAAACCCTACACATATTAATAGGTTATTACCACCTATCATTTCTTCATATCCTTTTGTTTGAATTCCAATTTTTATGTGGTTTGCAAAATCAGTAGAACTTAACATAAAATCTGGACTACAATAAAAAAATCCTCCATTATTCGTCATGTCTACTTCTGTTAATCCTATTATAGATTTCTTTAATTATGTCCACCTGTCATCATATATTGTGATTAATACTTTAGTTCCTAAATTCTTTCTTGTTAATCCTTTTAAACCTATTACTATTAAACCCATATGCTTTAGATTCATATTAGTTCTTTTGATCTGTGTTAACGATTCCTTGCTAATTAAACTGATGATGTTGCTCTCTGTTTCTATTACACACATTTGTTCTTCTCTATAATGTTTATATAGTTGAGCTTGTCCTGAGAAAAATCCTGTATTATATGGTATTCTAGGATTTAACAATTTTAACCTGTTCTGTTGGAAAATTTGATTGTCTCTGTCTACATCTATCACTTCTTCTAACTGTTGGCTTGTAGTTGCCACAGCTTTTGACGAGTCTAGAACTTTTGCCAAGATACCACTTCTCAAACTGTCTTGTGAGAAACCTGCTCTTGGTTTGTCTGTTCTTTTGGGCTTAACTGAAAAAAGTTTCATGGTTGCTTCTTTTTTATTCTTAATATCTTATCTTCTTTTGGAGTCACTTCTATTCTTTTTAATTGTTCTATTAGTTCTTCTATATTGTTCTCTTGGATAGCTTGTTTCTGTTCTGTTACTTTTTCTCTAATAACTCTTTCTAGCTTGTTATTTATTTCTAATAACAATAAAACTATTGTGTTATTCTGCTTTATTATTGTACTGTCCGGTTTTCCTTGGGGTTGATGGTCTGACAATCCTTCCGGATTTGGCTGAATTTTTTCTGTTCTTTTTAAAATTGTCTGATAAAGCGGGTCATTCATGAAAGAACTATTTTCTTTATTTGTCTTATTTTGTCTTTTAATTCTCTTAATTCTTTGCCTATGCTATTATCTTCTATTATCAAATTTTTATTTCTTTCTAAATTATTATTTACTTGTATTTTCTTATCTAGATCTGTTTGTTGAGTCTTTAAATATTCAAAATTCTGCTCTAATCTTTCTAACAGTTTATTTTGTTTCTCCTGTAGCTCGGTTACGACTTCTATAGTTTTCACTATTTTTTCTTGGTCTAATTTAACGGCTTCTCCTAAATTAATAATTAGATTTATAATAGTGTTTAAATGTTGGTCTGAGCTATGCAATAAATGTTCTCCATTATTGAAATTACACCTTATTAGTGAATCGTTTTTTAGTCTTCTATATTTCTTTTCTGGTATTATTTTTAAGTCCAAATATTCTAATTCTTTTAATTTAGCTATTGTATTTTATTCTTAATTCCTTTATATATTTTGCTTCTAACTTAGATATTCACTTTATTAGTTTTTCTAACTTCTTATTATCTTTCTTACTTTTGTTTAAGCTTATGTATTCTTGGTATAATAAATTAATTCTTTTTCTTATCTTTTTTACTTTGTCTTTACTCATCTACCCTAGCAGTATCCAAAAAGGTCTACTTTTGAAGAAACTTATTCTTCTCCTTGTATTTTCAATCTTTCCTTCTAATAATAGTATTTCCCACGAGATGCTGGATTTTAACCTTTCTGCTACTTCGTCTGTGGTTACAATTCTTTCTACAAATTCTGCTTGTATATCCTATATTAATAGTTTTTCTGTTATTTGTTGCAAATTCTTCAGATATTCTATTTTTCTTTTGTTTTCTTTTATATATTGAAGATCTCTATGTAATAACCAATAATTTATACCTATAAGTTTCGTAGTTGGGTGTCTTTTCATACAGATTTTTATGTCTTTATTCAACCTAGCGGGTAGTATTTGATTCTTTCTATAAAATGTTTCTGTTGTCTTATTCTACTTCTTATTCGTATCCTAGATTATGTATTTCAAAGAGTATATAATTTCTTACCTGAATTGTCTCTGTATCGGTTTGGTCTAACCTTTCTTCTATATTTTTTAAGATTTCTGCAAATTCACTCTTAATCTTTTTAAATTTTTCTGCCTCGTTTTTAGCTGTATGGGCTAAAAAATTATGAAGACTTATATATTTAGTATATCTTTGTAATTTCATAAATAGTCTGATTTTATAGCCTGTTGGTCCAACTTGAATCTTCAGGCTCTGATACCAATATAGATACACTTAGATTTAATATACTTAGATTTTAATACACTTAGATTTTAAACGCTTATTAGATACGATTATGCACTCAGATTGAAATGGATGTTTTTGCCTCAAGGATTTTGATCAAATAATTTGTAAAATCCTACTCGGTACTCCCTCTCTCTTTCTTTCTTAGTCATGTTTTAGCTTATCATCTCATGTAATTTTCTCCCAAAAATAATTATTTTTTTTTAATTTCTGTTCATATCTTCTATGTTCACATCTTCCTAGCAGTTCATATTTTTAACAGTATTCTTCTCTAACCCCACCCTGGGATGACAACTAGTCCTTCGACATCTGGCCATGGCGGACATTCAAATCCCTAGGAATTTACAGGTAAGTCCATCGATACTACTAAAAAACTGGTAAGCGAACCATATACTTAGAGATTATATAAACAGACTTCATCATATATTCACATAATATTAACAAACATTATGATAATACATAGGGAGATTATTACATGAAAATTTTAAGATTAGCTACTTACATGGTGTCTGGAGAGAGAGGTTTCCCTTTCGGGAGTCCCCGGTGAACTTCTACAAAAACTTAAAGAAAACTAGAAAAATAGCACTCTATAGTACAAGCACACTCTTTTTTTCTTTTTTTTTTCTACAAATTTGTGAAACTGCAAATTTATTTCAAACTATCTCTTGATTTTTTTTACAGTCATTATTGTTGTTTATTGTTATTTGCCTAACTTTTTCTTGCAGATCTCATCATGTCTTTCTTCACTCCCTTCTCCTCTTCCTCTAAATCTTCTTCTTCTGGTACAACTTCTTCTACCATTTCCCCAAGTTCTAAGCTCAAAGAAGAGATTAGCTTCTCCGATTTGCAGCAATCAATTGATGACTGGAAGATTCCAAAGCATCCCAGTCTGCATTCTACAAATCTTCCATATGACCTTTAATCAGTGATTATCATATTTCAACTATCGAACAAACTAACCCCCTGGAGTCTGACCATGTGGAAATCAAGCTTTTAAACCCTAAAGCTCTAGAAAAATATAGTCGTAAATATAACTATCTTCATTTTGGACTTGTTCAAATCGCTGCTAAGCCTCTATCTAGGGAAGGTTTAGATACATCTCTCCTTCTCTGTCTAAGAGACTCAAGATTCCTAAATTTCAATGATTTACTCTTAGGAATGGTTGAAACCAGTCTCTGCAGTGATTCGATCTACTTTGACTATTTTTTAAATTTTACTGTTTCTCTCAAAGATATAAATATTTTAGATTATTTAACCCACAATGTTAAGACATCCAATTACAAGATCAAAACAGGATCCCTATGGCAATTATATATAAAATTTAATATAAGGCATTGACTTCAGCCTTCAACACCGGAGCAATGAGAAATAGCTATAAAGGTTAGACTGTCCTTTTCAAAACAGATCTACAACGATCTCATTTAATTGTACCCAAACCAATTTCCTGGAGTCAAGTTTCGTTACCTCAAAATTGGTTGTTGCAAGATGCCACTCCAGCGGAGAAACCTGAGAATACTACGATTTCTCAGATCCAATAGTTTTCTAGCGGGGAAGTTTCTATTTCTTTCCAAAGGTCTCTTAGCCAAAGAGTCTCTACATCATCATTTGTTCCTCCAGAAACTCAAACTGCAAGGCATTCAGTCTCTTCATTTCCTACTAGAGTTGAGGCAGTTAACTTTGGCTCTAGGATTGCCCAAGCAAAATACTTTGTAGAGCCGCCGCCTCCAACATAACTCAATGATGATCAACCTCAATCCCCCACATACTTGTCACTAGGGTGGAGATCTAGATGTTTTGACGCAAGATTTTCAAATTGATAAAGAGAAACTTAAGAAAGAATTTTATTCTCAAGGAAATGTTTTAAAGAGAAAATGGGTTTTTAACAATTTTCAAATCAAAGAAAGACAAAACCTTCAAGAAATTTATTATAATTTTCTAAACTCTATTAAAAAATAAATTAATTTCTTCGAATGGTTTGAGGCTTACGCTAATTATCACCAAACATATTTTTCTTTTTCAAAATCAATCAATGCTTCAAAATTATGGAAATGAGGGAGACGTAAAGTCTGAACTCCCCCCATCACAAGGTTTTACCATGTCTTTTGGTGATAGCTCCATTACTACAACTCCTTTTAAAAGGAAAGTTGACAGTGAAACCACCAATGGAAGAGATATTAAAAATCTTTTTGAACAAAACAATTACACAAATAAATATTTACTTGCTCTAGGTGAACTTTTGATGTCAAAACAACCCTCTGCACCACCTACTGCTTCTAAACCATCAGAAACCTCTATTTCTTCAATTCCATTATTTAAACCTTATGAGATCCCTAGGACATTCGCTACAGAACTCCAGATTCATGAGGCGGGAGATTTTCCTCAACTTTCAGACCTTCAACGACGCATCTTAGAAATTGAAAAATCTTTAAATCTTGTAGCTCCAAACACCCCTAATAAGGATGTATCCTTTGGATCAGTCACGGTCCTTCAGGAAGATATCCCGGATCAAGATTCAGACAACCCTCCGGAGTAGAATGTCCATCTTGAGGTGGCTCCGGTCAGAACTAATTACTCCAACTGGCGAAAATTATAAAAACTCTATTATTTTAGGGCTAGCCATCCAGATATTGCTTTAGAAGAAAAGCTTGAGGTTATGCAAAATAACTACAATGCCAATAACATCTATGAATGGAACATAGATGGATATTCTGAATACAACATTCTTTCTAAATTATAGTAGATGACAATGGTTGCCACTGCTTATAGGACCTCCCAAATTGTTCAGACTAACTCACTACTCATGTCCTCATAGCAGTTTCAACCGGTCAGCTTAAAGGTTGGTGGGATACGCATCTTAGTAATGAAGATAAACAAAATATCCTTCAAAGCGCCCGGCTTGACCCCTTAGGCAATCCAATTCTCAAGGATTGCCATACCATTCCCGATTCAACTAATACTTTGATTTATACCATCATTAAAACCTTCATAGGAAGTCTAGATATTTTTAGGGAAAGGTCCACTAAAATATTTAACAATCTTAAGTGTAGGAAACTTTCCAATTTTAGAGAGTATAAGGATTTTTTTCTCACAAGAATTTATGAAAAATCAGACGATAACCTCCCGTACTGGAAAGAAAAATTTATAGATAGGTTGCCTAAGTCTCTTAGGGACCTAGTCAAAGAAGAGCTCAAAAACTTGCACCTTGGTGATGTTATTCCTTATGAACAAATTACTTATGGCCAGCTCACCAGCGTGATCCAACAAGTCGCTCTTAAGATTTGTCGTCAGGATAAATTTTAAGACAGATAGCAAAAGATAGGGCTCAAATCCGCCGAGATTTGGGAAGTTTTTGTGAACAGTTTGGTCTTCCACCTTGTAGAAAGAAAACTGTTAGAAAATCAATCCCTAAAAAAGAGGATTCTACTTCAAATCCTTTCTCAAAATTTCAAAAATCTAAGCCTTCTCCTCCAAAGCATCAGCAAATAACCAAAAAGACTGCCCCTCGAACGTACTGCCCCTCCAACGTCCAAAAATGGTAACTGCTACAAGTGTAATAAACCTGGCCATATTGCCAAATATTACAAACTCTCTAAGAAGGTTAGGAACCTTAACCTTTACGAGTCTGTCCTTAACCAAATTTAAAACCTCTTACTGAAAGATAGTGAGAATTCTGATTATGCAGAAGATGAATTTGAAAATAATTTCAACCAAATTGAGAATGACGACTTAGAGACCTCTGAATCTGACCAGAGCCACATTAGCCAACTTGAGGTCAATGTTCTCACAAAAGAACAGGATCTCCTCCTTGAGATTATTAGTAATTTACATGATTCTGATTTGAAAAAACACTATCTAGACCAATTCAAAAGGGCTTTAGATAAAATTTTATCTACGAGTATGAACTCACAAAATTTTTGTGTATATATTGGAGTATTTTGGATGAAATTTGTTGTAGGGATAAGGAGGCGATTGATGGGGAATGCTGTAGGGATAAGGAGCTTTGGATTTGCTGTAGGGATATATATATTATTTAATTATTTAATATAGGTAGGGACGCCGTTCGTCGCTTTTAATTAAAAATATTTATGTATAAATTAATTAATTACGATGCCGTTCATCGTTTTTAATTAATTCTAGTTTTTCAATTTTTTTAATATAAGCGATGGACGGCGTCGCTTAGTCCGTCTCAATTTTGGTCAAAATGTTGGTCAAATATTTTAACAAAGCGACGGACATTGTTGATTAGTCCATCATTTTTTAAAAATGTTTGACCAATATTTTGACCACAAAAGTGACAAATTAAGCGACATTGTTCGTCACTTTTATTAAAATATCTGGAAGACTAGATCAGATTTTTTTTGGTCCCCCTTTCCCTCTTTCTCTCTTCTCCTCTCTTTTTCTCTCTAAACTTCCACCACCGGATGCCACCGCTCTCACTGGTCCTTGAGTTGCCGTCGTCCCTCCGCCGCCGACCTCCCTACTGCACCGTGACCTTGCCGCCCCTATAGCCTCTCTCTTCTCATTAAATTAAGATTATGGTTAGTTTTTTCAATTTGAGTAATTTTTTATTTGTTAGTTAGTTTATTCTATTTAGTTTGTTGAATCTTTGCTATTAACATAGTTAGTTTGTATATTTGATTGTGAATTAGTGCATGAAGTTATAATTTTGATTTTAGGATTTTAGTTTGAATTGGATTGTTTTGATTTAGATTGTGAATTGGTTATTTTTGAGTTGGAATTGAAGTGTTTTTTAGGTTAGAAGTTAGAACTAAGAAGTAATTAGAAGTTAGAAATACTTGAATACAAAAATACTTGAAAGTTGAACTTAAAAAATGTTGGATTATATGACTTTTGAAGTTTATAGAACTAATTAGAACTTAGAACTAATTCGAAATTAGATATTCAAAATTAACATGAATTTTAGGATTTTTGAAGTTGAACTTAGAAGTTTTTTTGGTTTGTATACATTTTGAAGTTTAGATTTTAGAACTTAGAACTTCATGTTGTCATGAACTTGAACTTTAGATACTTGAATTTTAGGATTTTTGAATTTTAATTATACTTGAAATTTGGAATTTTTGTACTTTAACTTAGAAAAATTTAACTTGAATGTCATGAACTGAGAACTTAATTAGAACTTGTAATTGCAACTTGGAACTTAATTATAACTTGAATTTAGAACTTGAGCTTAGAACTTAGAACTTTAAACTTGAAATCATGTTGAATTGTAGTCCTTATGAACTAATTAAGCTAATTAGAGTTTTAAAATCTTGAATTGTAGGATTTATTTGAACTTAGGTTGTGAACTTAATTTAGAAATTTTGAATTATTCATGAATTTATGAACTTAGGTTTGAACTTTAGAAATCTTGATGAATTGTAGTCTTTATGAACTAATTAAGCTTAAACTTTAGAAATTTTGAATTATTGTAGGATTTATGAACTTTAGGTTGTGAACTTTAGAAATCTTGAATTATTGAATTTATGAACTTAGGTTGTGAACTTTAGAAATCTTGATGAATTGTAGCCTTTATGAACTAATTAAGCTTAAACTTTAGAAATCTTGAATGATTGTAGGATTTCTATATGAACTTTAGGTTGTGAACTTTAGAAATATTGATTTGTAGAATTTATGAACTAATAATTAGGTTGTGAATCTTAGAAATCTTGAATTGTAAAATTAATTATGGACTTATTAGTTTGTGAACTTTAGTAATGTCGATGAATTGTAGTCTTTATGAACTAATTAAACTTAAACTTTAGAAATTTTGAATTATTGTAGGATTTAGATATGAACTTTAGGTTGTGAACTTTAGAAATATTGAATTGTAGAATTTATGAACTAATAATTAGGTTGTGAACTTTAGTAATGTAGATGAATTCTAGTCTTTATGAACTAATTAAGCTCAAACTTTAGAAATCTTGAATTATTGTAGGATTTATATATAAACTTTAGGTTGTGAACTTTTGAATTGTAGAATTTATGAACTTAGGTTGTGAACTTTAGAAATCTTGATAAAATGTAGTCTTTATGAACTAATTAAGCTTAAACTTTAATTTGGAAATCTTGAAATGTAGTATTTATGGCATTAGGTACATAAATTAGCTAAATATATATAAGTAATTATAAATAATTATTTATGAACTTAGGTATATAAATTGCATACAGATGTCAATGGGTGGTGATGGTGATAGATCTCGTGATTATCTTAGGGTTAGCCAGCCTAATAAGGCTAAAACGAAGAAGTCTATGAGGCCTATAGATGCTGAGTATATCTCAAGATTTCTTTCATCTGCTTCGGAGTCGCATAATACTGATACACATTAGTATGTTGTTCCATTTGGGATTGCGGATCCCTGAGCATATCATACTTAGTACCGTCGACCACATGGTGCTTCCTTTACTTCATAGTCCTTACCTCCACGTCGCTATGATGTCCTACCCACAGAAGTTATTCGTAGAGCACGGTCCTTATCGGCAAATAGGATATCGACTCCATTATCTCTATCTCCATCTCCATTTCCATTTCCCATAGGTACATGTCCTCACCTATCTTCCATGAGGATTAGAGATTCCAGTAGTAAGTCAGATGCTATGGTTGCTACTTCTCCATTTACTCAGCCTTATGTGCATCGTGGGGTATCACCTCCACCTCCACCTTCATCTTCTGATATTGTAGCACTTCTAAATTTTCTAAGCTAAGACCCGAATCATTCTATAACACCTCGCTACTCTACTCTTAAAAATTTGAATTAATCATCATAAGTATATGAGCTTGAACCAAGTGATGTCCTACTTGATCATGTGTTATAAATTCTTTTACCAAGTGTATCAATAGTATCTAAAGTGATCTAGGGTCATAAGAGACCTCAAACACCAAGCCAAGTTCAAAGCATTCCAATCAGCAAAGTTCTCGCATTAGTTCATATAAGGGTCATCTTCAAATAATCATATCTCTCAGCATATAAGGAGTTGGGTCGTTTATGACCTATCAAATTAAAGGCATGTGAAGCTTCTTTTCAATGCCACCAAGTTTGCCTTATTTCGAGTTTGAAGTAAAGAGTTATGACCGTTTTACCGGAACATACGCGGGCTGGAAAATTAGGAGAACTCACCTGCCCAATTGGTGATCCATCGACTGGGTTGGTGAATTTCCGAATTAGCTTCGAATTGTCTCGAAAACCTTATGTTTTTGTCCATTTGGGCGATCTGCTGAGTATTTTTGGTGAGGAGACCTCTAGATCGCCAATTTGGCCGACGGGATTCATTTAAAGGTCATTTTCTTTCATTTTTATGGTTTTCTTATATTCCTAGAAGGGTATTCTTGACCTTTTACCCTAAATCAACTTCCCTTAGTACATCTTAAAACCTAATACTACCATTATACGTATAGCAATTCTGAGAATCTCTAATTCCCATTCTTACAAATATCAAGAACTCAAAGAAAGGGATTTCTCCAATTTCCTAAGATCTAAAGGCTCCAAGTTCAAGATCTTCTTCATGAATCCTAAGGTTTTCAATCCGAGATTCTTCTCCACTCTTCATCTCCAAGAAAACGCAAGGAAGAAAAAAGCTAGGGTTTCAAATCTTCCAATCAAGTTCTCTTTCAAACTTCTTCAAGAACTTTGTTCTTCCATGTATGTAAACCTATCATAGTATTGGACTAGTTCTTCCTCACAGCCTATATCTACTTCAAATTAGTAAAAGATTAAATCTAGGGTTCTATCCTTGGATTTGAGTATTCTTGAGATGAGTTGATGTTGAGTTCTTAGTTCTTGAGTTTCTAAGTATTGAAATTTTCTATATTGTTATTGAGATTCTTGAGTTGATTCGTTCATGTCTATATTTCAGCATGAACCCTATTTTGAGTTATAATTTTTGGGAATCTTTTAAAGCAAACACTTTTGGTCTTAAACTGATTTCTTGAGAAAGCAAAGATGAGTTTTGAGAAAGAATTTTAACCAACATTTGAGCAAGAGTATTTTAAAGTATCTTTTGAGAAGAGTTTAAGGGAACACAAATAGTTTCAAAAGTAATATTGTTACATTGAGAAGAGAACTATGATTAATGATTAGTATGATAGTCGAGTATGCCATCAACATATAAGCAGTATGACATCTAGATATGCCAGCAATGTTTATGCAGTATGACTTCCCGAGTCATCAATGATAAGATCACAATAGACATTTGTTTTAATCTATTTTTTTCTGAAAAAGTAAATCAGAGTTTGAGTAGAGTTTCAAGAGAATTTTTGAGTAAAGCTTAAGGGAATTGAGTAGTCTCAAATGTATCAATTTGTTACAGTGAGAAAAGAGAAACTTTGATTTCTAAATGAGTTTATGAGTTTAGAGATATTTTAGAGCAGTTACCTCTTTTAAGAGGATAGTTTAAGCAATTATCTCAAATCAGAGAAAGAGTATGTTTTATACATTTGAGCATGAGAATATATATATTATTGAGAGTAGTATTGAGTATCGATATAGGGATAAGTTCAGACAACTCAAACTCCTCATAAACCATATCTTGCCAACATGGGTACATGATCATACTTTTTAGATGAATCCTTATTGCTTAGTGGATCCACTTAGTTGAGAGGTCCTATATATACCCCGGTATGGTATAGGACAGCTCTGGTAGCGTGGGTGAGACGTTGTATCATCACGTAGCTCATAGTGATGGTTGTCGGTTAGAGAATCTCCCAATAGAGTTAAAGTGTATTTCAATATATCACTTATTATGTTGAGTTTAGAGATGAGTAAGTATTTTGTAAAGTTTTATATGATTTGACTCGTTTATTTCTTTACATCCAGCTCGAGTATATTTTATCTATTGCAGTCTTTTCATTCAGTTATTTTGCTTCGGCTATATTATATACTCGTACATTCAATGTACTGATGTCATTCGATCTGCATCTTTTTATGATGCAGACACAGGTGTTCAAGATCATCAACAGGCACTTCGTTGAGATCACTCTACACTTTAGCTAGCTTTTGGTGAGCCTCTTTGCATTCCGGAGGGCTTCACATTTACTTTCTAGTTAGTAGTTTTGAGATGCCATGGGTCATGTACCGACATCCTTCTTTAATAGTAGAGGCTTCATAGATAGACAGAGTCGAGGTGTCTCTCAGGATTTACCTTCTTTTGAGTTGTTTTACAAATTATAAATATTGCAATTGAGTATTTTCTAGACTTTATGAGATGAGTATTTGAGTTTAACTGATTTAATTATGTTTTAAGCCTATAATTGCTTGAGTAAGTCTTCGGCTAAGTAGTCAGTAGGCAAAGGGTTCGCATGGGGACCAACAATGGTTCTCGAGTACCGGCCACGTCCATGGTGTAGGCTCGAGGCATGATAAACTTGGTATTAGAACACAAAGTTCAACTGTCCTGGGGTGTCTATGAAGCCGTGTCAGTAGGATCTTATTTATGGTTGTGAGGGCCCTACTTCTATAAATGAGGGACTACAGACATTTAAAAAAAGTTTTCCTTTCTTTCATACTCTAAATCGTGCAATAGAATCGTGCCATAGGGAACTTATTCAAACTCGTGTGTTTCTCAAATTCATTTGACTAGCCCTCATACTCAAGGTGGTTGAAAAGTAAAGCCAAATCCTTATCAATGAGTTACTCTCAACAAAAGTCTTCAGAAAGTCATGGGATTGCAGAGGGGCTTGAGAGAAGCCCGTGAGTGAGCTTAAGTGTTTGGATTAGAAAGAATGCACTCTTATTCATATGAATCATACATTCAAGCTAAAAGAAAGATGTGCTCTCAGATTCTTTTCTCCAAACCTTGTTCCAAGTGAGACCCTTCAGAGAGGAGTGTGTTCTAGAATGCTTGGGTAGTATCTTTCACCTGAATGATTGTATGAATTGCGATGTTATAAACAGTAGTAGTAGAAGTGCCCAGAGTTAAAAGTATGTATTTAGAGGAGTGGTAACCTAAGAAATGGGGATAATTATTGAGTAAAGTGTGTAATTGTAGTCATGTACATAGTAAGTCATTTATGAGGAGTTTTCCATTATGTGTAGACTAAGAAGTAGTAATCTTGTGCGGATTTCATGATAGAAGGTAGTGTAATAAATACTAGTCAGGATGAGTTCGAGTATACTTTAACCAGAAGGGAGTTTATGTCGATGTGTCATTGTGTTAGTGAAGACCAAGTAGAGGTTTTGAATAAAAGAACAAAGTATTCCTAAGGTGATAGATCTAAGCTAGGCTTATGATTTTTGAAGGGAGAGCCACATGGTATTCAGAGGGTTAGAACTAATTAGGCAATGATGTATAGTGAGTGCGTAAGTGGTACTTAGGTTGTGAAAAGGAATGTGAGTAGGTAGACTAGAGACAAGGATTAACCTACTTGTCATAAGGTCTTAGTGGGCGAATGTTTCTTAATTTTATCTAGTGGTTATAAGTTAGTATAGTATGCGAGAAATTATATGGATATATGTGTTTAGTACTAGACACTAAGCTTGAATTTGAGATGAGTGTCGTGATAAAAAGGATGGCAATATAAGGGTGACGATAATAGTGTTGAAATTTGATTTGATAGATTTGATATAGAGTAGGTGAGGAATTAAGGTGTTAGTTTGCAATGAATGTGAGTGGTACAAGTGTAGGATTCTGACTTTTAGATGAGAGCAATAAAGTGCAACTAAGTCATTAGATTAACAAGAGCATTAAGAGGTATACCCGAGATCGTATGTAGTCAGGCGAGGTTCCAATTAAGTTTATGTTTTTTCATGTGTGCCTAGATAGTATATTTGAGTTGTCAATATGGAATAGGCTGATGTAAGCACTATTTTTTTTACTTAAGAGTTAGATTAAGCGGCTTTATAAGTTATTGTGGGTAATAGTTATAGAAAGTCTTTTATAAAAGCCGGAAGAAGTTACGAGAAGTATCTCAGAAAGAAGCCTTAGAAGCAATCTTGGTACTGCACATGGGGAGTCTAGTAGCCATGAGAGTAGCATTTCCCTAGTATTAGAGTAAATAGAATATAGACTAGTTTAAAAATAATGGAATAGATCCGTAGCTTTAAAGTGTCAGCTTCAGACCTAAAGGGGAGATGATAAGATGAGAAACCAAGTCAATTGTTGAGAATCAGATAGTGATGTGTTTAGAGAGAGTTATGGTGATATATTAATCCATTCATACTCTAGCGTATTCCTCAAATTTCAGTCGTTACAACATTATGTTTCTAATATCATAATTGTGTCCATGACCAACACTCATACACTACAGACAGTTTCAAATTTATGCTCACTTCCCAGAATGAGGGGTAAAGCCTTTTACCCATTGATCTCAATCTTACTCCATAAAGTTATGAATATCAGCCTCACGATATGAACCTATTCAAATAAGCATTCATGTCTCACAGTATGCTCAGTCTAAAAAATTTGTGATTTACTCTTAATGGCTAGCAGCATAATGTTGTGTCATCCATATTCTTATATCATATTTCTAGAGTGAATCATGCTGATGATCTTTCGCTCTAAGAACTTTCAGTGATCCTTTTTCAATTGTGAGGGTGATGCTGATGATAGTAGTTGAGTAGTGATAGAAGGAAAAGGTTGATGTTTCTTATTGTAGTAGTGGTGGTGTGCTTATTTCATCTAAGGTTATAAATGTAGAAGAAGAATGAGATGAAGTTTTACTATGAATAATAGTCAGATGAGAGTAATTAGTTGGTTTTTTAATAGTAATGCATGAAATTTTAGTTGATAGAGGTGACGAGAGAATGATGAATTCTTATAAGGATTGGTTAGTAGGAGTCCATGGAGTGGTTATAGTTTTAGGCTTGAATGAGGCGTTGATAACATGTGGATGAATACATAATGCATTAGGTGGTTCTTAATTAGACCTCGAGGTTGGTTAAATGTGGTGGTAAAGATTAGTATTCTTGGGATAAGATTCCCTATAGAGGTATAAAACCTTAATCTTATGGTTTAGATTAGTATAAACATCTCATGTTTAGCACCTTGTGATTTAGAGTTAGGCTTGAACATAGTAAGAGCAGGCAGTTAAACTTAGACCTTGGTAAAAGTAGTCATAAACTCTTGTAGGAGTTATGAGTTATAGCTAATGAGGTGCGGTATTCATAAAGGAGAGCATGGTTTAGAGGTGTTTCTAGGCTTGAAAGCTAGCAGTTGTATTGCTTAAGCCATAGTAGTCTTATTCTTACTTTGTGCCCAGATACCCTTGTTTCATGTCTTCAGATAGAATGTGATTATGTTCAAAACCATATCATTCATGATTTATGTGCTATAGATAGTTCCAAACTCTTAGTTGAATCAGTTTTGCCTATGTTAGTAGGCAAGTTAAGAAGTTAGAAAGATAGTAAGAGTAACTCTTTTCCTTTCCATGCTCAGTTCAGCCGTCATTATGAGGACGAATGATCCCAAGGGGAAGATATTATAACACCTTAAAAATTTCTAAGCTAAGACCCAAATCATTCTATAACATCTCACAACTCTACTCTTAAAAATTTGAATCGTTCGTCGTAAGTATATATGAGCTTGAATCGGGTGATGTCCTACTTGATCATGGGTTATAAAGTCCTTTACCAAGTGTATCAATAGTATCTAAAGTTATCTAGGGTCATAAGGGACCTTAAACACCAAGCCAAGTTCAAAGCATTCCTATCAGCTAAGTTCTCATAGAAGTTCATATAAGGGTATACTTCAAATAATCATATCTCTAAGCATATAAGGAGTTAGGTGGTTTCTAAACTATCCAATTAAAGGCCTGTGAGTATTCTTTCCAATGCTACCAAGTTTGCCTTATTTTGAGTTTGGAGAAAAAAGTTATGACCATTTTACTTGAATATACACTGACTGGAAAATTAGGCAAACTCACCTGGTCAATTGGCGATCCACCAACTGGGTTGGCAAATTGCCAAATTAGCTAGCCAAATTTTCTCGAAAACCTTAAGTTTCTGTCCATTTGGGTGATCTAAAGTCTCAAAGGGTGATCCGTAGAGTAGTTTTGGTGAGGAGACCTCCAGATCGCTGATTTGGCCGACGAAATCCATTTAAAGGTTGTTTTCTTTGATTTTTATGGTTTTCTTACGTTCCTAGCAGGGTATTCTTGACCTTTTACGCTAGATCAACTTCCCTTAGTCAATCTTACAACCTAATACCACCATTATACGTATAGAAATTTTGAGAATCCCCAATTCCCATTCTACCAAATATCAAGAACTCCAAGAAAGGGATTTCTCCAATTTCCCAAGATCTAAAGGCTCAAAGTTCAAGATCCTCTTGAAGAATCCTAAGGTTTTCAAACCAAGATTCTTCTCCACTCTTCATCTCCAAGAAAACTACAAGAAAGACAAAAGCTAGAATTCCAAATCTGTCAATCAAGTTCTCTTTCAAACTTCTTCAAGAACTTTGTTCTTCCAGGTATGTAAGACTATCATAGTATTGGACTAGTTCGTCCTCACACCCTACATCTACTTCAAATCAGCAAAAGAGTAAATTTAGGGTTCTATCTTTAGATTTGAGTATTCTTGAGATGAGTAGATCTTGAGTTCTGAGTACTAAGGTTTTCTATATTGTTATTGAGATTTTTGAGTTGATTCGTTCATGTCTATATTTCAGCATGAACCCTATTTTGAGTTATAATTTTTGGGAATCTTTTAAAGCAAACATTTTTGGTCTTAAACTGATTTTCTGAGAAAGAAAAGATGAGTTTTGAGAAAGGGTTTTAACCAAGATTTGAGCAAAGTATTTTAAAGTATCTTTTGAGAAGAGTTTAAGGGAACACAAATAGTTTCAAAAGTAATATTGTTACATTGAGAAGAGAACTATGATTAATGATTAGTATGATAGTCGAGTATGCCATCAACATATAAGCAGTATGACATCTAGATATGCCAGCAATGTTTATGCAGTATGACTTCCCGAGTCATCAATGATAAGATCACAATAGACATTTGTTTTAATCTATTTTTTTCTGAAAAAGTAAATCAGAGTTTGAGTAGAGTTTCAAGAGAATTTTTGAGTAAAGCTTAAGGGAATTGAGTAGTCTCAAATGTATCAATTTGTTACAGTGAGAAAAGAGAAACTTTGATTTCTAAATGAGTTTATGAGTTTAGAGATATTTTAGAGCAGTTACCTCTTTTAAGAGGATAGTTTAAGCAATTATCTCAAATCAGAGAAAGAGTATGTTTTATACATTTGAGCATGAGAATATATATATTATTGAGAGTAGTATTGAGTATCGATATAGGGATAAGTTCAGACAACTCAAACTCCTCATAAACCATGTCTTGCCAACATGGGTACATGATCATACTTTTTAGATGAATCCTTATTGCTTAGTGGATCCACTTAGTTGAGAGAATCTATATCTCGGGATGGTACAGGACATTTTTGGTAACGTGGGCGAGACGCTATATCATCACGTAGCTCATAGTGATGGTTGTCGATTAGAGAATCTCCCAATAGAGTTAAAGAGTATTTTAATGTATCACTTATTATGTTGAGTTTAGAGATGAGTAAGTATTTTGTAATATTTTAAATGATTTGACTCCTTTATTTCTTTACATCCAGCTTGAGTATATTTTATCTATTGTAGTCCTTTCATTCTGTTATTTCGCTTTGGGTATATTACATACTCGTACATTCAACGTACTGATGTCATTCGACCTGCATCATTTTATGATGCAGATACAGGTGTTCAGGATCATCAACATGTGCTTCTTGGAGATCACTCTACACCTCAGCTAGCTTTTGGTGAGCCTCCTTGCATTCTGAAGGGCTTCACATTTACTTTCTAATTAGTAGTTTTGAGATGTCGTGGGTCATGTCCCGACATCCTTCTTTAATAGTAGAGGCTTCATAGACAGACAGAGTCGAGGTGTCTCTCAGTATTTACCTTCTTTTGAGTTGTTTTACAAACTATAAGTATTGCTAATGAGTATTTTCCAGACTTTATGAGATGAGTATTTGAGTTTAATTGATTTAATTTTGTTTTAATCCTATCATTGCTTGAGTAAGTCTTCTGCTAAGTAGTCAGTCGGGCCAAAGGTTCGTTTGGGGACCAGCAATGGTTCTCGAGTGCCAACCACATCCAGGGTGTAGGCTCGGAGCATGATAATACACCCGATGAGACGCTTGAGTTAGCACCTGGACAGAGGACAAGATTGATAGAGTCATGGTTGCGCTAGATGGTTCATCATAAGTTTATTTTGTTTATTTCTTCTACATTAATATTTTATTCATGAACTTTGTTTATTATGTGTCTTGTAGGTGACATCCTTCGAAGGATGCTAACAGGGCTCTACAAGAGAGTGTTAGGAGGCTTTTTATGGAGGCTTATCGCTCTTGAGGCGAGATCCCAAACAAGATATGATAGGCGATGTTTAATAAATTTAAGATATATATATATATATGTTTAGTTATATAATCTTTAGTTAAGTTTAATATTTTTAATATATATTACCTTATTAATTATCTAACGCTACTCTTTTTTTTAGACTATGTGTACTTGGAATCTGAAGTACAATATGGTCATTGCGACCACATTTCAGAGGAAGACATCTCCAAGACTATCTACCAGGCTAAAGAATGCCCAAGATGATGATAAAGCTGGAAGTTGGATGTTACCTCATGTTTTTGAGGGATTGTGCCGGTATCTGAAAATGGACAAATTCAAGAGGTTGTCCGAACAAGCGAAAAATGCTAGAAGCAGTCATAAGGGTGGCTCGTTGCACACCAAAGGTACAAAGAGTGTTGGAACAATTATAAGAGAGATGATAAGTTCTAATTCAAACTTTTAAATAAACAATTAGTTGATTAAATATTATTTCATTAATATCGTCTAAAATTTTATTTTTATTTATAGAAAAAAGAATTGGGACGTACTCCCCTTGAACCTGAGATTTTTAAAAGGACTCATATGAGGAAGAAATAGAATATATCGGATCCGAATGTGTGTGTCACGTCCCAGCGTAGCCCCTAGTTGTAACACAGCGTACAAGACCCCGAGAGGCCTCATACAAGCCCTTAGCATACATCACATACAAGATAATAGAGAAGTAAGAGTTCAAAAGAGCATTTTATATCAAAACTTTACTCAAAATTACGGAAGTCTATAACTCATGTCTCAAAGTCTTCTAATATCATAGAATACGAATAAAAGTGAGAGGGACGCAGCCCAATACAGTATCCAACATAAGGAAAGACATCAAAGTAAAATCTAACAAGGCTATGTCCTCGGATGGATGAGGACTCACCAAGTCCTCTTCGCAACTCTAAGTCAATGCTCTACCCACGAGTAGGAGAACTGCCACGTCCTACACCAAAGAAGTTGATGCAGTCAAGAGTATGTGTTAGCACAATAAAGTACTAAGTATGATAGCAATGCATATAAACTCATAAAACATGCTAGAAACTGAGATGTAAACATGACATGCAATTGGCCAAGCTAAACATGATAAGGCATGTAAGCAAATAGCATAAAGCATAAACCATGGCCAAAGCAAGCTAAATCATCTTTCTGTTACTCTTCCTTTCTTTACTTTACTTTTAGTAACCCATGCACCATTATACAAGCTGAGTTGTGGGAAAATCCTTAAATCGATCTGTAGAGCATGGAATAACTCAACATGGGATCTGGTGTCTGCCCTACACCGAAAAAGGGACATTCTACTTGCCAAGGTAGAATCCTGAACCATAGCCTACGTGGATCCACTAGCTAAGCTAGTATAATATGGGCTTGTTAAAGACCACCTATGGGGGCACATAGGCATAGGACATATGGGGACTTGTCACCCGTCCACTCGGTTCTAAGCATAATCCCCACTATACAATCATAAATATTGATATCCATGGAAAGGCACAACTGGGGTTGCCAATCCAAGCTAAACATGACTTCACATACCATGGACTAGTCCAAGCTTACGTTTCTTCTTTCATGGACTTGTCCAAGCTTACACCCCTAGAATAACTTCTTTAAGCTCTTGATTCAATTTTAGTTAAGCAAATCTTTTAACAAGTTATGAATCCTTTACATGTGAGAAAACCTTTCACAAGTTTAGATTGAGCATTATATGAGAAAACCCTTTCAAGACTCAACATCAACATATCATAGATTTCATATAAAACATGTTTGATTCTATAAACCTCTTTCTTTGTGATTCTATCATGCTTTTTCTTCATAGCTAATGGGTTCATGCTACCTTTATTTTAAACCATGCAATTCAATGCAAGCTAGATCTTAAAAGTCATAATCAAGGCAATATAGTCATACTTGAAGTAACCCACATAAAAGAGGAAAATCATGCTTTTTACTTGAACATGCTAAATTCATGCAATTAACCCCAATTCATACTCAATTCATGCTCAGTTTCATAGATGATCCATCAATTTCATCAATTCATATCTCAACCCAACAATCAAGGCATATATTATCAAATTGGGGAGAATTTACTTGGGATCATGGGGGTTCATACAATAATTACAATTAGACATGTAATTCACGCGAGATCGTGCACTAAATTACTTTACCCATGCTAGATCGTACACTACAAAGCATTAAATCAGTAAATGAACTCATACTTGAAGAACCCATAACAATTGATCAAAGCCTAGCTTACTTGAAGGGAATTGAACCTTGAAATTCATGAAGAAAAGGGAGGGCCTAATGGAGGAAGCAACTCCATTGGTCAATACCATCATACCATAGCAAAGCCCACTAGAAATTGGAGGAAATTGGGTGATCTTCAATGGAGGACTTAGCTTCTTCTTCTTCCTTGAGCTAGAGAGGATTTCTTTTAGAGAGAGAAATATTTGAGAGGTGGGGAATGAGTTAGAATGAAGTGATATAGGTATAGAGAACTATATATAGGGCCTTCATTAAGGGTAAAACCGACTTAGTTAATTAGGGAATTAACTAGGGAAAAGACCAAAAAGCCCTTAATTAAAACTGTCAGGGCCCATCTACGGTCAGGACTTATGGTCGGTACATCCATTGATGGACCGTCCTGTTGAACCGTCAAAAGATTCAGAGAGTTGGTATCTGGGGACCCTGCAATGACGGTTTCAATCTACGGTTGGTAGGTCCATATACGGACCATACACCTCAACGTAGATCACAGCCTGAGGTTCAAGAATTTAACCAAGTTTGGGAGACATCTACGGTTACTTTCTATGGACCGTCAACTGACTCACGATCCATCCTGCTACTCCATAGATCACACTTCAGAGACTGAGAATTACAGAAATTGACAGAGCCATTGACGGCTCCTCACGTGCGGCCCGTCAACCTGACTACGGCCCGTAAGTGGCCTCCGGAGGTCACTGCCTACAGGTAAATTCTCCATTTTCATTCCTTGGAAAGCTGGGGTATTACAATATCTCCCCCTTGGGGACATTCATCCTCGAATGAGAACCTGGACATCATGAGAAGGGTGATAGACTCGGACTAACAACCCAACCTAACATGCAATCATATTCATGCACATATTCGAGGAGGAAACATCAACTCCAAGCTAAAGCGTGCTCAATACTAAATTCGTGAAGACTTTATGCAACTCATACTCAATACACATATTTCATATTAGACTCTTCATGAACATACATAAAATCAAGGAATCATGGAAATCAACTATGTTACATGAGACCAAAAGAATGAACCATGAGGAACTAGGTACCTCAAGCTAGAGGAGGATCGGAAGGAAAGAGATGAGGATAGCGGGAGATCATATTGGCCTCGGCCTCCGAAGTAGCACCCTCAACTAATTGATTCCTCCATAGAACTTTCACGGAAGCAACTTCTTTATTTCTCAACTTCCGGACTTGTCGGTCTAAAATCTCAACCGGAACCTCTTCATAGGAAAGACTATCCTTTATGCCAAGAGTCTCTATTGGCACTATAGAGTTTGGATCACCAACACACTTTTTCAACAATGAGACATGAAAAATCGGATGCACCGATGCCAACTCATTAGGCAAATCAAGTTTATAGGCAACCTTACCAACACGTCTCAACATCTGATATGGGCCTACATAACAGGGACTAAGCTTCCCTTTCTTCCCAAATATCATCACACCCTTAATAGGTGAAATTTTCAAGTAAACCCAATCATCAACATCAAATTCTAATTCTCTTCTTCTAACATCGGCATAAGACTTTTGTCGACTTTGAGCCATTTTCAGCCTTTCTCTAATAAGCTGAACTTTATCCATAGCCTCATGTACTAACTCGGGGCCTATCAAAGCAACTTCCCCAATTTCAAACCAACCTATTGGAGATCTACACCTCCTACCATAGAGAGCCTCAAATGGAGCCATACCAATACTAGAATGGTATCTATTATTATAAGGAAACTCAATCAAAGGCAAATGGTCATCCCAAGTACCTTTGAAGTCAATAACACAAGCTCTCAACATAATTTCTAAAGTCTGAATAGTACGCTCCGCTTACCCATCGGTTTGGGGGTGAAAGGCCGTGCTAAGCCTAACACGAGTACCAAGACCTTTTTGGAATGACTTCAAAAATCGAGAAGTAAACTGGGCACCTCGATCGGAGATAATGGATAAAGGCACTTCATGCAGCCTAACCATCTCCCTCATGTACAACTTAGCATAATCCTCCGCCGAATAAGAAGTTTTGACGGGAATGAAATGGGCTGACTTGGTCATTCTATCAACCACAATCCAAATCGAATCATAGTGTCACCTTGTGCGAGGCAAACCTACTACGAAATCCATATTCATATCTTCCCACTTCCAAGTAGGAATCTCTATGTCTTGGGTCAAACCTCCCGGTCTCTGATGCTCAACCTTCACTTTTTGGCAATTAGGACACTTAGCCATAAATTTCGCAATGTCTTTCTTCATGCCATTCCACCAATAGATTTTTTGCAAATCACGGTACATCTTGGTAGCTCCCGGGTGGATAGAATATTTAGAACTATGATCTTCCGACAAAATTTTCCCTCTCAAATCATTAACGTCGGGAACACATAAGCGACCTTGGTAACGAAGTACACCATCTCCCTCTTGAGAGAAAACCTCATGGACTTCTTGAGAACCGCTTCTTTCAATTCCACCAAATTAAGATCAAGGTCTTGCTTAGCTTTTACATCATGCACAAAAGAGGATTCGGAACCATTGTGAACGGTAACTCCACCCTTAGCGGAATCGATCAACCGAACACCCAATCGGGCTAAACTATGAACATCACGAACCAACTCTTTCTTGCCATCCTCAATATGCGCAACACTGCCCTTGGACAATCTACTTAGAGCATCCGCCACCACATTAGCCTTGCCGGGGTGATAGAGAACACTCATATCATAATCTTTTAGCAATTCAAGCCATCTTCTTTGGCGGAGATTCAAATCTTTCTGCTTAAACACATACTGGAGACTCTTATGATCGGTGAAGACATCTACATGTACTCCATACAAGTAATGTCGCCATATTTTCAAAGCAAACACCACCGCTGCCAACTCTAAGTCATGAGTGGGATAGTTCTTATCATGCACCTTTAGTTGCCTCGAAGCATAGGCAATCACCTTTTCGTTTTGTGTAAGAACACACCCTAGCGCAATCCTTGAGGAATCACAATACACTACAAAACCATTGGTTCCTTCCGGTAGAGTCAATATCGGGGCCGAAATAAGTCTGTCTTTCAATTCTTAAAAACTCATTTCACAAGCCTCGGACCACATAAACTTAGCTTTCTTTTGAGTCAAAGCCGTCAATGGAGAAGAAATTGAGGAAAACTCCTCAACAAACCTCCTATAATAACCGGCTAAACCCAAGAAACTACGAATGTCCGAAGGTGATAAAGGTCTAGGCCAATTATTGACCGCTTTGGTCTTCTTAGGATCTACCTCAATACCCTCACCGGAAACAATGTGGCCAAGAAAAGCCACGGATCTCTACCAAAATTCACACTTGCTAAACTTTGCAAAGAGTTGTTGATCCTTGAGGACTTGCAACACAACCCTCAAATAACTAGCATGCTCATCCTCATTCCTTGAGTAAATCAAGATATCATCAATAAACACAATCACGAACATGTCAAGGTATTGCTTAAACACCCTATTCATCAAGTCCATGAATGCGGCCGGAGCATTTGTCAACCCAAACGACATAACCAAGAACTCATAGTGATCATACCTTGTTCGGAAAGACGTTTTCGGAATATCATCTTCTTTCACCCTCAATTGGTGATAACCCGAACGAAGGTCGATCTTAGAAAAGTAACTAGCCCCTTGAAGTTGGTCAAACAAATCATCTATCCTTGGCAAATGATACTTATTCTTGATTGTAAGCTTATTCAATTGGCGATAGTCGATGCACATACGGAGTGAACCGTCTTTGTTTTTCACGAACAATACCGGAGCACCCCATGGGGAAACACTTGGTTGGATGACACCCTTATCCAACAAATCTTTTAGTTTCTCTTTCCACTCTTTAAGTTCCGCCGGAGCCATTCTATAAAGAGGAATAGAGATAGGTTGCGTATCTGGGAGAAGGTTAATACCGAAGTCTATTCCCCTTTCAGGAGGAATGTCGGGCAAGTCATCGGGAAACACTTCCAGAAACTCACTAGCAACGAGGACCGACTCAAGAGTAGGGGTTTCGGAATCTACATCCCTCACCCTAACTAGATGATAAATGCAACCCTTAGAGATCATCTTTCTAGCCTTTAGATAAGAAACGAATTGACCTCGAAACATAGAATTCCCCCCCTTCCACTCTAGGACAGGCTCATTAGGGAATTGAAACTTGACCACTCTGGTCCTACAATCAATAGAGGCATAACAAGCATGCAACCAATCCATCCCAAGAATGACGTCGAAATCTAGCATATCTAGCTCTATGAGATCGACAAGAGTAACTTTATGGGATAAGGAAATAGAGCAACCTCTATAAACCCTCTTAGCTAAGATAAACTCTCCTATCAGAGTAGAAACAAGGATAGGATCTAGCAACATATCCGGTACAATATCGAACCACATGGCCACATAGGGCGTCACAAAGGACAATGTAGCACCGGGATCTAACAAGGCATAGACATCAAAATGGAAAACTTTCAACATACCGGTGACCACATCGGGTGAGCTCCCTTGCCCATGACGAGCCTAAAGTGCATAAAATCTATTTTGCTTAGGAGCTCCTGAACCCGAACTACTTGGGGCAACTTTCTTACCCTCTCTTCCTTTACCCAATATAGATGGGCAATCTCTCATCTTGTGACCAGCCTTACCACAAGTATAGCAACCATCAAAACTAGATAGGCATTTGCCTTCATGTCTCTACCCACATCTAGTACAACTAGGCAAAGAAGATCCACCACCGTTCCTTGCTTGAGGCTTAGGGTTTGGCACCCTATCATTGTTGGATCTCGGAGGAGCCTTGGAAGAACCTTGATTAGAGAACTTTTGGCAAAATCTTGAACGTCCACGTCCATTGAATTTTGCATGAGAAAAGTTGCCATCTCCGGTTCTAGCCCGCTTAGTCTCTCTAGATCTCCCTTTAAGCTTTTCTTCTTCAATTTGTTCAGCATAAACCATGAGGCGAGAAATATACATGTCATGCACAAGCATGGCGGTGCGGCACTCTTTCACCAACATATCAGACACTCCCAACACAAATTTGCTCACTCTTGCCCTTGGGTCGGCAACTATGGACAGGGCATATCTAGCCAATTGTGTGAACTTCAATGCATATTCTTTCACACGCATACTCTCTTGACAAAGATTAATAAACTCAAGCACCTTAGCCTCTCTCTTCTCAAGAGGGAAGAATCGATCAAGGAAAGCACTCTTAAACCTCTCCCATCCTATGGGACCTTCATCATGAGCCCTTTCACTCTTCCATTGATTGTACCAAGTTTGGGCAACACCTTTAAGTTGATAAGCGGCAGACTCCACCTTCTCTTCCGGTGTCACACCCATTATCATCAACACTTTATAAACTTCATCAATAAACTCTTGAGGATCCTCTTCCACCTTAGAGCCATGAAATTCTGGAGGATTCATCCTTGTAAAGTCTCTCACCCTCGACGCCGCCGTATCCACATTTGGGTTCACGGGAATCACCACTTCTCTATTGGCTTGGGCCGTCACGGCAAGGGCCAAAGCTTGGAAAGCAGCCCTAAATTCTGCAGGGGTCACTTGCTCAGCCAAAGGGTCGGCTGGAACTTGTGGAGCTTAAGGAGCTCCTTGCTCTTCATTCTCTTTTGCATTCCTAGTAGTGTAGGCCCTACGAGAAGCCATATCCTGAAACGCGTAGGATAGGTGATTAGGAGAGAGATATAGAGTTAAACTCTATGGCACGACTCAAGAGTAACAAAAGAAGTGAAGTTTTCTAAACATCTTTTAGCCTCTCATTCATAAGTGTGGGGCGCTTCACACCCATGAACAAGACTCTACTTGATGCGGCTTATGAGGCATCTTAGAATCTTTCTAAAACCTTATGCTCTGATACCAAGTTTGTCACGACCCAGGGTAGCCCCTAGATGTAACACGGCGTACAAGACCCCTAGAGGCCTTATACAAGCCCTTAGCATACATCACATACAAGATAATAGAGAAGTAAGAGTTCAAAAGAGCATTTTATATCAAAGCTTTACTCAAAACAGTGGAAATCTACAACTCATGTCTCAGAGCCTTCTAATATCATAGAATACGAATAAAAGTGATAGGGACGCAGCCCAATACAGTATCCAACATAAGGAAAGACATCAAAGTAAAATCCAACAAGGCTATGTCCTCGGATGGATGAGGACTCACCAAGTCTTCTTCGCAACTCTAAGTCAATGCTCTACCCACGAGTAGGAGAATTGCCACGTCCTACACCAAAGAAGTTGATGCAGTCAAGAGTATGTGTTAGCACAATAAAGTACTAAGTATGATAGCAATGCATATAAACTCATAAAACATGCTAGAAACTGAGATATAAACATGACATGCAATTGGCCAAGCTAAACATGATAAGGCATATAAGAAAATAGCATAAAGCATAAACCATAGCCAAAGCAACCTAAATCATCTTTCTGTTACTCTTCCTTTCTTTACTTTACTTTTAGTAACCCATGCACCATTATACAAGCTGAGTTGTGGGAAAATCCTTAAATCGATCTGTAGAGCATGGAATAACTCAACATGGGATCTGGTGTCTGCCCTACACCGAAAAAGGGACATTCTACTTGCCAAGGTAGAATCCTGAACCATAGCCTACGTGGATCCACTAGCTAAGCTGGTATAATATGGGCATGTTAAGGACCACCTATGGGGGCACATAGGCATAGGACATATGGGGACTTGTCACCCGTCCACTCGATTCTATGCATAATTCCCACTATACAATCATAAATATTGATATCCATGGAAAGGCACAACTGGGGTTGCCAATCCAAGCTAAACATGACTTCACATACCATGGACTAGTCCAAGCTTACTTTATTGAGTGTTTCTTCTTTCATGGACTTGTCCAAGCTTACATCCCTAGAATAGCTTCTTTAAGCTCTTGATTCAATTTTAGTTAAGCAAACCTTTTAACAAGTTATGAATCCTTTACATGTGAGAAAACCTTTCACAAGCTTAGGTTGAGCATTATATGAGAAAACCCTTTCAAGACTCAACATCAACATATCATAGATTTCATATAAAACATGCTTGATTCTATAAACCTCTTTCTTTGTGATTCTATCATGCTTTTTCTTCATAGCTAATGGGTTTATGTTGCCTTTATTTTAAACCATGAAATTCAATGCAAGCTAGCTCTTAAAAGTCATAATCAAGGCAATTTAGTCATACTTGAAGTAACCCACATAAAAGAGGAAAATCATGCATTTTACTTGAACATGCTAAATTCGTGCAACTAACCCCAATTCATACTCAATTCATGCTCAGTTTCATAGATGATCCATCAATTTCATCAATTCATATCTCAACCCAACAATAAAGCCATAGATTATCAAATTGGGGATAATTTACTTGGGATCATGGGGGTTCATGCAATAATTACAATTAGACATGTAATTCACGCTAGATCGTGCACTAAATTACTTTACCCACGCTAGATCGTATACTACAAAGCATTAAATCAGTAAATGAACTCATACTTGAAGAACCCATAACAATTGATCAAACCCTAGCTTACTTAAAGGGAATTGAACCTTGAAATTCCCAATGGAGGAAGAAACTTCATTGGTCAATACCATCATACCTTAGCAAAGCCCACTAGAAATTGGAGGAAATTGTGTGATCTTCAATGGAGGACTTAGCTTCTTCTTCTTCCTTGAGCTAGAGAGGATTTCTTTTAGAGAGAGAAATATTTGAGAGGTGAATTTAGGGAATGAGTTAGAATGAAGTGATATAGGTATAGAGAACTATATATAGGGCCTTCATTAAGGGTAAAACCGACTTAGTTAATTTGGGAATTAACCAGGGAAATGACCAAAAAGCCCTTAATTAAAACTGTCGGGGCTCATCTACGGTCGGTACATCCATTGACGGACCGTCCTGTTGAACCGTCAAAATATTCAGAGAGTTGGTATCTGGGGACCCCGCAATGATGGTTTCAATCTATGGTTGGTAGGTCCATATACGAACCATACACCTCAACCGTAGATCACAGCCTGAGGTTCAAGAATTTAACCAAGTCTGGGGGACATCTACGGTTACTTTCTATGGACCGTCAACTGACTCACGATCCGTCCTGCTACTCCGTAGATCACACTTCAGAAACTGAGAATTACTGAAATTGACAGAGCCATTGACGGCTCCTCACCTACGGCCCGTCAACCTGACTACAGCCCGTAAGTGGCCTCCGTAGGTCACTGCCTACAGGTAAATTCTGCATTTTCATTCCTTGGAAAGCTGGGGTATTACAGTGTGGGTGGAGGAAAGGGACGAACGATCTTATATAAGTTATTTAAGATAAATAGTGCATATATATATTATGTAAATATTTTAATAGTAATTTCTATTTTTAATATGCAGGAAGAGTATCAGCGGTACATGCATGAGACTATAGGCAATTCAGTCCATAACACTCCTAAAGAGTCCACTCAAATTTGGACTGAAAAAGTGGTAGGGAAGACACTCAAGGACAAAATCTTTGGTCAAGACTCTCAGAATGATGTACGACGACTCCAGTCAGGTGTAGAAGGTATTAGATCATCACGTCAAGCTAAGACACTTGACGGTGTTCAGATAGCTTCTATATCAGATCAAATAGCAAAACTTACACAAAAATGGGAAGCGTCTGAGCAAAGAAGAATTGCTAAACAAAAAAGCATGAATGACACCATTGAACAAATTAAAGAACAAGTGCTCAACCTCGCTTTTTTTGGCCCTGTTGCATCTTCTCCTATCGAGGACATCGATGACAGTGATGAGGATGAATACATAGAGTCCACCCCTTAGCTTGCTTCCCTTTAATTTATGAACATTTAAACTAATTTTGAAAGACTTTATAAGTCTTTAAATTGCAATTTAACTGTTTTTGAATGTTCAATTAAGTTTCTTATTATATATTTTTGTTTATTATGTTTCACGTTAGATATATATATGAATGGGCTAAATTGAAATTTATTTTATTTGCAGGTGGGCAGCAAAAAATTGCCACTTTCTACTTTCAAAAATGTTGCAAAAAAGGCGATAGACAAAGTGATTTTATCCGTCACTTTTATGCATTTTTTTTAAAAAAAAACTCAGAAAAGAAACGAATAGGATCCTGCATTCCGTCGCTTTTCTACAATTTTAAAAAATACAAATTCTAGAAAAGTGACGGACTGTGATGCTTTGTCTGTTGCTTTTTTGCATTTTAAAAATAAAAAATTGAGAAATGGGATGGACTGCGTCGCTTTTTTGCATTTTAAAAAAAATAAAAATAAAAATAAGTGACGGAGTCCGTCGCTTTCATTAAAAAAATAAATCACAAAAAATGACGCGGTCTATTGCTTTATGGTGACGCAATCTGTCGTTTTTCAAAAAGGGTCGAGAAAAAAAGCGACGGACTAGGCTGTGTCGTTTTTCCATCGATTTGACCAAAAAACGATGTAGTCCATCACTTTTGGCCGTCATTTGTTGGTAGTTTTTTTGTAGTTATATTTTGTGTAGTAGACTCTGAGTGTGATACCTCCTCTAATTTTTTTCGAGCAAATAAGTAACTTTGTACATGATACCTATGAATTATGTATAATTTCTGACTGACAACCAAGAATTAGAAAGGTGATTTTAATTGTCTACCCTTGAACTCATTACAAGTGTTGCATTAGATATCTCAAAGAAAATATTCATAATAGATTTAACAATGAAAAAAATAATTATATACCATTTTTATGAACAAGCAAAAGCGTATCAGGTAGATGTGTTCATTGATCACTTCAATCAAATAAGAGATATGATTTCTCGTGTAGTATTATTTTTTGTCGTCTTTTCAAAGGTCATTATTTATTTACTTTTTGAAATTTTCAGCACAAATACAATTTCATAAGTTTAAGAAATTCAAGGCTCTGAAGGTATGTGCACTTACCCATATTATTTTTTGAAAATAAATATACATAATTTGTCCATTTATTTTGTTTTACCTTTAACATCAAAATTTGACAATGCATCTTCTCTTATATTTATGTAAATTTGTAGTATGTCGTAAGCATTTAAAAATTAGTCTTTATTGAGAATTTTTTATTAATCTTTTGATAACACAAAGCATAAAGTGATGCAACAATTTAACATGCATCAATCATGCGTTGAAAAAGGTCGATTATTCTAATAAGTTTATACAAAGTTATTTTTATGAAGATATGCAATCTTAGGCTTATGATGATTACATGAATTCAATGGCTGAACTTTCTGACGTAAGAGTCGAGACAGAGAAAGCAGACAAGTTTAGGTAATTAAGGTGGTGTGAAAAGAGTAATCCAATTACAACTAATTAGAATTCTATTCAAAATAAAAGATGGAGTTCGAAGTAAAAATTATTTGTTATTGAATTTTTACATATAACTTTTTTGTGTGTGTGATGAAATCAAGTTATTAACACATTGTCCTTCTATTTCATATATTATACAGTCCTAAACATTAATTTGTTGGACCAAAATAATGAATTCCTTAGTCTTAAAGATTGTGAACAATTTTGTTATCAAAATATTGTTTATTAAGACGTGCTTATAGGTTCATTACTTTAATTCACATATCTTTAAAAAATGTGTTAATTTTCTTTGAATGTATACTAATTACAATTAATAAGTCAAAAGGGTAAAAAAAACTTATGGAGTTTCTCACACTTCTAATGCTGCACTGGGGCCCGCCCTACCATGATATGAGTGAGCCACAAATCAAGACTCAAATAAAGTCCTCTAGAGCTCCTCATCATCCTTAGAATGTTCATCTCCATCCTGCTCATTCGTCACATTGCCACCCATCCTTGCGATCAACTCTTAATTGGCATTAGGTTATGTACTCGGAGCATTACCCACGTTCTACCCAATAGGCTCAGGCTCAGAAGTCATGGATACCTTTCCCTTCCGTTTGTTCACCTCAACATGCATTCTTGTAACCGCACCTTCCAATACATCAACTCGTCTACACAAGTGGTTTACATTGTTCATCAACCCTTTCTTAGCACTTTTCGCCACATTATTTATCATTTTGGACAATGCAGCGGCTAATAGAGTAATTTGGCTTTTATTTTTGTAGGTTGTTTTCACCAACTATTGGTAGACACTTTTTCTGGAGGTAGAAGTTGGAGGCTGATGAGTTGGTTTTGTTTCTTCCTCCTTTAGGGCATCTCCCGTCTCTAGGGGAGTAGGTTTAGTTTGAGAAGTTCCTTCTTCACTCACACCAAATTCTTGCATTTTTTAAAAACTTTTGGGGCCTCAACTTTCCTTTTCTTTTAAATAACTATCACTCTGCTAGCATTGATAGACTTATCAGAGCTAAAGTAGTGTATCCCTACTTGATCGCATAAATGGCTTATGAGCATCGGGAAGGGCATTGAAAGATTCTGTTGGCTAGATTTTCTTCTAATTTGAACTGCTACTATACCCCCATAGTTGATGTGAAAGCTTGTCATTAAGCATGCAATAAGAATAGCCCCCTCATGTGGGACTCTTTGATAATTCTTTGATGGCATGATTCGGGCACAAATCAAGTCAAGTCATATCTTGGCTTTAAAAGGCAAATCTTGACGGGAGAGTTTATGTACCATGGACACTAAAGAATGGATCTCCACCACTCACATTTGTAACCCATTCGAACTCACTGCTTTTGGAAGTAACTTTTTGAGCAAAAATAATTCCTCATTCAATTGACGCACTCCAAAATAATGAATTAATTACAACTAGTGTGATGTTCATCTCTTCTTCTCGAACTCTCACAGATGATAAGCATGGAAAGATATCCACACTCTCTTTATGATTCCGAGCATCATATATCTCCTGGTAGGATGCATAGAACTCCAATACTACCTCAAGATAATAGTCCCCAAATACCTCCACCATAGAGAATCACATCTGATCAATGATTTATTGCACTACCCTAGGAACAACATCTGCTAACCCCTCCAAATTCAATTGCCTTCCTAGTGTGAACAATTTGTTGTCTTTGTACATAATTTAATACTCTTTCATTCTCCCCACACATAATTTGACAATCTCTTCTTCTTGTGTGGTTTTATATTCTTTCATGTTTCTAGAGGCTAAGGCTTGTCGGGAAGACTTGGGGGGCTACATGTTTTGCAAAAACATTGTGAGCCACAAACTACAAATAAATATTTTTGGTAATTCTCACTAGGAAGTTAAAGAAAAGACTAAAAAAAGTTAACAAAATAAAAAGAAACAGAATGCAAAAAGAATTTCAGACTTGCAGTGCACAGAGGTACCGATGTTTGATCGATGGTTCACAGATGTGAAATTGTATGTTGCCGATGCAAAAACCAGTTACAAATAGTAGCCTGAAAATATTTTGGACCAACCAGCATTACGTCGATGCTTCACCGATGAAGACCTATTGCTCACAGATGAAATGCCGGTCCAAGTCAGAGAAATTTTTTAAAACATAGGGAAACATTTATGCAAAATCATAGCTTTTTTTTACGAAAGATGGTCCTTAAGTTTAGACAGCCACATAGTTGCCTCTCCTATCAGTGATAATGGAAATAACCTCAATGTCACGACATCTTGACCCAATTCCTGTCTGCCTCCATTTCTCTTAAAAAAAATCACAAAATTTTTCAAATGTGCGTAAGCGTATTCAGTTGGCTTGCCTGCGAACAATCCTCTCATATCAATATATGTATCATGCTGCTAATGATATCAAACTTTGTTCTGGCAGGAAAAAGAGGTATCACAATAACACCAGTATTTTCAACATCATCTTGATCCACACAATAATAGTTCTAAATGTCTAACTATGTCTCTATCTGGGTGGCTGTTGTGCTCTCCACATAGGTTGATTATTCGAAGAATTTTGGTAGGCGATTTTCTCTTCGATTCGGAGCCGTTCTGCGACTTCTTCTTCCATTTCATGACCACCATTGTTGTTCATTCTCCTTATAATTCTTAGAATTTAAGGATCAAATGAAATCAGGGGTCTGTCTTGACTCCACATATTTGTCATACACTAATCTGCAACCTATTAAAACAAAAATAGAAAAATGTAAATATAAAAATAATGACTAATAGTCAAATAACACAATTAATTTTTTTTTAAAAAGCCATATTCATCAACAACGGCATCAAAATTTGATAAGTCCAAATTACACCCTCCAAAAGAAGCATAAAGTTGTTGTTGTTCAAATATAGAACCTAACGAAGGTTAGGATCGATCGCACGAGGAATATGATTTGGACTTAGTTCAATTGCTATTATTCGTGCTCTTAGTCGTATTATTTCCATAAAGGGGGGGGATTATGTAATCAAAAGTAGTTTTAATATTGTCAGAAGTAGCAAGTAATAGTTTCACATGTTTTGAAGTCAATAAAATACGGAACTAGGGTTATGTGTTCCCCATGAATTCATAACTTAGTAAAATTGAATATTTGTAACCTTGTCTGATGCGTCACATGCAACATGGTTAGTCTACGTGTGTATGCTTTACTAAACCTTATCTTTGATCCAATATTAGCTATCCCTGGGTAAATTTCACCTATTAGATGAGGGTTGATAACCTCAACTCTATTGTGTAATTTCTTTTCTCATTCGTTACCCCCTTGGTCAGGCAAATAGAAACAAGGTAAGTTCTAACGTAGTATTATATTAAAAAGCAATCAAAGCGACGAAAAGAACAATACATACATGCACACCATTCAAAAATCACTATGTATTTGGTCTACTTCGTTAAGTCTTCATGGTTTCCACAATCCTAGTTGTGGATGTCACGCCTTAACTCTACACATTAGGCGTGGCCGGCACCCAGAAACCATTTCTGGTTCCCAAGCGAACCCTTGGCCTAGTTGAATCACTAAGCTGGAGACTCAACTCACGGAAAGAGTAACTCGAGTAAACATTTATAAAATGTTTACATCATACTTTATATAGAAATTTAAAATACTCAAAATAAACATAATTAAATGTTTCAACCCAAGTAAATAAAGTAGTTTAAAACGGGCTCTAAATGACTCAAATCAACTCCAATCTACTCAGTCTATGAAGCTTCTAACCGACTACTAAGAAGGTGCCGAGACAAGCTCATGGCTACCTTAAGAACTACTAAATACATAAAGGAAACTGATGAAAAAGAGCTCCTCTGGATGCAAAGAGGCCTCACCAAAAGTTGGGGAAAATAGATCCTCAACGATGCGCCTGTAGATGATCTCTAACACCTGTATCTGCATCATGAAAAGATGCAGCGTCAAATGACGTCAGTACATGGAATGTACGAGTATGTAATATAGCCGAAGAAAAATAACTGCAGGGAAAGACGGCAACAGATAAAACATACCCAACTAGATGTAAGGAAAAAAAGAGAATAAACTCATTTATCTTTACAGAATACTTACTCATCTCTGAACTCAACAATATAAAGTAATATGATAAAATATTCTTTAACTCTACTTGGGATATTCTCTAACCGACAACCACCACTATGAGCTAAGTGATAATACAGCGTCTCGCTCACGCTGCCAGAACTGTCCTATACCCTGTCGGGGTATAGAACAACCTCAACTAAGTGGATCCACTAAGCTCTGCCCGAAGGCACTAAGGAAATCAACTTAAAAGTATGAATCCTTTACCCATGTTGGCATACATGGTTTATGAGGAATTTGAGTTGTCTGAACTCATCCTCATATCGGTGCTCAATACTACTCCCAATAATATATACTCATGCTCAAATGTGTAAACACATACTCTTTCTCTGTTTTTGAGGTAATTACTCAAAACAACCTCTTAAAAGAGTTAATTGCTCTGAAATATCTCTAAACTCATAACTCCTTTTAGAAATCAAAGATTCTCTTTTCTCAATGTAAAAGTAATATATTTGGGGATCAATTAGTTCCCTTAAACTTTACTCAAATTTTTTTTTAATCTCTACTCAAACTCTGCTTTACTATTAAAAAACTAGTTTAAAACAAATGTTTATGTGATATGATCATTGATGACTCGGGAAGTCATACTGCATAAACATTGATGGCATAGATGCCATACTGCTTATACATTGATGGCATACTCGATTGCCATACTAATCATGAATCATAGTTCTCTTCTCAATATAACAAAATGATACATTTGGGACTACTTAGTTCCCTTATACTCTTGCTCAACTCTTGGTTAAAACTCTTTCTCAAACTCCTCTTTACTTTCTCAAAACTCAGTTTAAAACAATTATGTTTTGTTTAAAAAGATTCTCAAAATAGGGTTCATGCTGAAATATAGACATGAACAATTCAATTCAAGGATCTCAATAACAATATAGAAAACTCAATACTCAGAACTCAAGAATTCAGAACTCAACGATACTACTCATCTCAAGAATACTAATTATTAGGGTTCATGCTGAAATATAGACATGAACAGATCAACTCAAGAATCTCATGCATAACATATAGCAATTCAATAATTAGGGATAGAATTTCAAAAAGAATCAGGAACTCAAAAATTAACATCAACTCATCTCAAGAATACTTAAATCTAAGGATAGAACCCTAGATTACTCTTTTACTAATTTGAAAGTAGATGTAGGGCGTGAGGACAAACTAGTCCAACACTATGATAGCCTTACATACTTGAAAGGGAAACACTGACTTGAAACCTTAGACTGAGGCTTGAAGGTGAAGAACCCTAGATTCTTCCTTGAGAGAACTGAGAACATGCGAATGTGATTTGTTTGAGTGGAGCGTGAATGGGGAGGTTATTAGGCTATAAGTTAGGCTTAGGGAAGTTAATTGAGAGTAAAAGGTCAAGAATACACTTCTGGAAACGTAAGAAAACCATAACAAATTGAAAAAAAAAAACTTTTAATGAGTCTAGTCGGCCAAATCGGCGACCTGGAGACCCCATCACTGACCTATTCAGTGAACCTCCAAATGGAAGCTTCAGATCACCTAAAATAACAGTGTTTGGAGGTTTTCAGGTCCATTCGGCGAGCTCAATTGGCGATGCGCCGAACCCATTCGGCGAGTCACCGAATTGACCCTCAGCTCGCCGAGTTGCCCAGTCCAGGCATGCTTCAGTAAAATAGCCATAACTTTCTACCCCTAACTCGGATTGATGCAAACTTGGTGGCGTTGGAAAGAGGACTCAAAGACCTTTAATTTGATTGGTTATGGTACACCTAATTCCTTATAATATAGGAGAGATGATCATTTGAAGTTGACCCTTGCATGAACTATTGTGAAAACTTAACCGGTAGAAAGGTTTTGAACTCAACTTAGTGCTAGAGGTCTCTTATGACCCTAAACAACTTCCAATACACTTCCCACTCATAGTAATGAACCTTAAGACATAAGCACAAGCAGGACACCACTTGGTTCAAGCTTAGATACTTATGACTAAAGATTCGAATTCTAAAAGGGAAAGTTGTGGGGTGTTACAATATCTCCCCCCTGGGATCATTCGTCCTCGAATGATGGCCAAGCTAGGAAAATACACAAGGCACGAATGCATCACAAGAACTCAAAGACTCAAGCCCAAAAATAACTCACTCAATTACTTAAATTCAAGATGGTACTAACTCAGAGATAGGATTGGGAACATTACCTTCAACATCGACACTTGGAGGAACTAATAGATACTGAATCTAAAATGAGAAGAGGCTATAATCTCAAACGCTTTCATCAAAATTTCTCATAACTTTTGGGAAGAGAATTACGGGCATGATATAAGAATAGGACTACTATGCATTAAGCGACATGACCGATAGCTTTCGAGCTTGGAGACTCTTCTCAACTATGCTCTTCTTTCTGAATACTACACTTCAATGATTGAAGCTCATAGCTCCCACCAAAGCCAAAGTCTAACTGCATGCTTTCACGGAATTCAAGCCTAACTCAAGGTCACAAGGGCTACACATAAGATGAACATACTAATCTGAAATACGGGACTCATGTTTTATGCCTCTGTAGGGACTTTCCTTTAGAGGATACTACTCCTTCTTACTACTCCAATACACTTACTTGAAACCCTTAACAAGAAGTCATCAATAGCCTACTGTAATCATTCACATAAAGACAACCACACATTCAAGCCTATTGTTCTAATCACTTTGTGGTTTTTTTTTTTTGAAGTCAACATCACTTAAGAATTTTCATGTCTACCTTAGCATCTCTATACCAGCAATTGCATCAACTCCTACTAAGAGGCACACCAATATATTCTTACCTATCTATTGCACATAACAAAATCTCATCTCGCTCTTCCTCCACATTTATGACATGAATGGAGAAAGCACACCACAACTATCATAATAAGAAACACCCACTCTCTCCCATCTGCCATAACCCAACTACTACCATCTGCATCGCTATCAAGACTGAAAAGAAGAGATCACTGGAAAGGCTTAGAGCGAAAGATAATAAGCATGACTCATTCAAAAAATCTGATATGAGAACATTCATGACGCAACATGATTTCACTAGCCTTTTAGGGCATATCAAGAGTTCATGGAACTGAGCATACTGTGATACATGAGTGTATATAGCATGATTCATATAACACAGGGCTGGAAATTCTTAGATTCATGGAATAAGATCGGGATCGCTGAATGAAGTTACCACTTCTTATTCTAGGAACTGAGCATGAACATGAATCAACATGAAGTGCATGAACCTGGGACACGGGTATGGCGTTGATATGCAAGACAGGAGTAGGGTATCACCTTGACTGAAATATAAGGAATATATTGAGATGGAAAAGCATTGATGTCTCATCCTGGTCAACTCATCACTTGATTTGATTCCTCAACTTATAATCTCCCCCTTAGGTCTGAAGCCGACACTCTAAGGATATGGACTTATTCCACATTCTCTAAATTGGTCTATTTCGCTTTACTCTAATATTAAGAAAATGCCAATCTCATGGCTACTGAACTCTCCATGTGCAGGTACTAAGATTCCTTCTAGGGCTTCTTTCTAAGCTGCTTCTCTTAATATCTTCTTGCTTCTATAGAAGTCTTTCTATCATCTTTACCTTCATTGGCTTATAAAGTTGCTCAATCTAACTCTTAATAGTCTTGACTTCTCCTTCTTAGCCGACTAATACCTTTATGTACCTAACTGGAGGAAACTCGAATCATATTTAAGAGACTCATCATCGTCTATATATAACCTCTTCAACCTAGTTATGGATACTACAAAGACTTACTTCAGCCTTCTCCACACTAGCAACTAAAGGACACTAACTTGACACACATAGCAAACCATAAACTTAAAGCCTCATACAACTATATACTTATCTCGAATACACATTTTAAGCCTCTTCTTACCTAATGATTTAGCCACAGTTCACTGTTTTCATCTAAGGGTCACATACACCACATTTGTAACATCACACTTCTCACAAGTTAATATCTTACCCTCTCGCATACGCTATGTCAAGCCTGCTAGAGTGAATTTCAAAACCAACACCATCACTCTCATAATGCTATCCCTTTTTCTTCACAATGCTCGTCAAAAATTTAAGCTTAGTGACTAGTACTAAACGTGCACATCATCACACTTCTCGCATACTATACTGACTTACAACTACTAGATAAAATTAAGAAACACTCACCCACTAAGACCTCATGACAAGTAATCGATCTTTATCTCATAGTCTGTCTAATTATAGTCTATCATTACATTTTAACAACCTAAGTACTATTTACCCACTCATTATACCTCCTTGCCTAATTAAGCTCATATCCCTCTAAATAACATGGGGCTCTCTCTTCAAAACAGATAACAAGGTATAGCCTAAATTTGTTAACTCCCGACTACTAAATCCTGCATTCAAAATCTATACTTGGTCTTTACTAACACGATGAGGCATCAACACAAACTCCTTTCGTGGTTCAAGTATACTCTACCTCATCCTAAATAGCAACTCTTCCTCTACCTTCTATCATGAAAGCTAGACGATGCTTACTTCTCTTTGGTCAAAACCAAAGGGACTTGACTTATAACCCCATCACTTACCTTATAGATACATAACTCTAGTTACATGCCTCAATCAACCACCATTCTCACTATTTGGCTTCTACTCCTCTAAGTCCCTCTTTCTAGCTCTAGGATCTTCCTACTAATTATAGCTCACAATGCCTCAAATCACATTCCATCGAATGGTGACACTAATCATTTAGAGACATAACTTCCCTCTCGAAGATAACATTTGAAGCAAGGTTTTACAGAAGAGAGTATGGGAATACATCTTTCTCTGGCTCAACGCACGATTCATATGAATAAAGGTGCATTCTCTCAAATAGATAGACTTAAGCACACTAATCAACTCCTCTCAAGCTTGGTGCAGTCTCTTTACTTTTTGAATACTTTGTCTGAGAGTAACTCATCAATAGGGATCTGAGCTTTACTGTTCCAACAACCTTGAGTATGAGGGGTAGTCAAACGAATTTGAGCAACGCACGAATCTGGATAAGTTTCTTAGGGGAAAACTCTATTGCACGATCTAGGATTTGAAAGAAGGGAAACTTTTCTTAAATGTCCATAGTCTCTCATTTATAGAAGTGGGGCCTTCACAACCATAAATAAGATCCTACTGACATGGCTTCATAGACACCCTAGGACACTTGAACTCTATGCTCTGATACCAAGTTTGTCACGCCTCGACTCTACACCTTAGGCGTGGCAAGCACCCAGAAACCATTAATGGTTCCCAAGCGAACCCTTGGCCTGGCTGACTCACTAAGTGGAAGACTCAACTCACGGAAAGAGTAACTCAAGTAAACATTTATAAAATGTTTTCATCATTCTTTAAATAGAAATTTAAAATACTCAAAATAAACATAATTCGATGTTTCAGCCCAAGTAAATAAAGTAGATTAAAACGGACTACAAAGAATGACTCAAATAAACTCCAATCTACTCAGTCTATGAAGCCTCTAACCAACTACTAAGAAGGTGCCGAGACAAGCCCACGGTTACCTTAAGAACAACTAAATACATAAAGGAAACTGATGATAAGGAGCTCCTCTGGATGCAAAAGAGGCCTCACCAAAAGCTGGGGAAAATAGATCCTCAACGATGCGCCTGTACATGATCTCTAACACCTATATATGCATTATGAAAAGATGCAGCATCAAATGACGTAAGTACATGGAATGTACGAGTATGTAATATAGCCGAAGTGAAATAACTGCAGGGAAAGACGGCAACAAATAAAATATACCCAACTGGATGTAAGGAAATAAAGAGAATAAACTCATATATCTTTACAAAATACTTACTCATCTCTGAACTCAACAATATAAAGTAATATGATAAAATATTCTTTAACTCTACTTGGGAGATTCACTAACCGACAACCACCACTATGACCTAAGTGATGATACATCATCTCGCCCACGCTGCCATAACTGTCATATACCTTAGTGGGGTATAGAACAACCTCAACTAAGTGGATCCACTAAGATCTGCCCGAAGGCACTAAGGAAATCATCTTAAAAGTATGAATCATTTACCCATGTTGGCATACATGATTTATAAGGAATTTGAGTTTTCTGAACTCATCCTCATATCGGTGCTCAATACTACTCCCAATAATATATAATCATGCTCAAATGTGTAAATACATACTCTTTCTCTGTTTTGAGGTAATTACTCAAAATAACCTCTTAAAAAAGTTAACTGCTCTGAAATATCTCTGAACTCATAACTCTTTTTAGAAATCAAAGTTTCTCTTTTCTCAATGTAAAAGTAATATATTTGGGGATCAATTAGTTCTCTTAAACTTTACACAAAAATTCTCTTTAAACTCTACTCAAACTCTGCTTTACTTTTAAAAAAATTGTTTAAAACAAATGTTTATGTGATATGATCATTGATGACTTGGGAAGTCATACTGCATAAACATTGATGGCATAGATGTCATACTGCTTATACATTGATGGCATACTAGATTGCCATACTAATCATGAATCATAGTTCTCTTCTCAATATAACAAAATGATACATTTGGGACTACTTAGTTCCCTTATACTCTTGCGCAACTCTTGGTTGAAAACTCTTTCTCAAACTCCTCTTTACTTTCTCAAAACTCAGTTTAAAACAATTATGTTTTGCTTAAAAAGATTCTCAAAACTTATAACTCAAAATAGGGTTCATGCTGAAATATAGACATGAACAATTCAATTCAAGGATCTCAATAACAATATAGAAAACTCAATACTCAGAACTCAACGATACTACTCATCTCAAGAATACTAATTATTAGGGTTCATGCTGAAATATAGACATGAACAGATCAACTCAAGAATCTCATGCATAACATATAGCAATTCAATAATTAGGGATCGAATTTCAAAACGAATCAGGAACTCAAGAACTCAAAAATTAACATCAACTCATCTCAAGAATACTCAAATCTAAGGATAGAACCCTAGATTACTCTTTTACTAATTTGAAAGTAGATGTAGGGCGTGAGGACAAACTAGTCCAATACTATGATAGCCTTACATACCTGAAAGGGAAACACTGACTTGAAACCTTGGACTGAGGCTTGAAGGTGAAGAACCCTAGCTTCTTCCTTGAGAGAACTGAGAACATGCGAATGTGATTTGTTTGAGGGGAGCGTGAATGGGGAGGTTATTAGGCTATAAGTTAGGCTTAGGGAATTTAATTCAGAGTAAAAGGTCAAGAATACACTTCTGGAAATGTAAGAAAACCATAACAAATTGAAAAAAAAAAACCTTTTAATGAGTCTCGTCGGCCAAATCGGCGACCTGGAGACCCCATCACCGACCTATTCAGTGAACCTCCAAATGGGAGCTTCAGATCACCTAAAATAACAGTTTTTGGAGGTTTTCAGGTCCATTCGGCGAGCTCAATTGGCGATGCGCCAAACCCATTCGGTGAGTCGCCGAATTGACCCTCAGCTCACCGAGTTGCCCAGTCCAGACATGCTTTAGTAAAATAGTCATAACTTTCTACTCCGAACTTGGATTGATGCAAACTTGGTGGCGTTGGAAAGAGGATTCAAAGACCTTTAATTGGATAGTTTATGGGCCACCTAATTCTTTATATTATAGGATATATGATCATTTGAAGTTGACCCTTCCATGAACTAATGCGAAAACTTAACCGGTAGAAAGGTTTTGAACTCAACTTAGTGCTAGAGGTATCTTATGAGCGTAAACAACTTACAATACAATTCTCACTCATAGTAATGAGCCTTAACACATAAGCACAAGCAGGACACCACTCGGTTCAAGCTTAGATACTTACGACTAAAGATTCGAATTCTAAAAGGGAAAGTTATGGGGTGTTACAGTGGATTTAGCTACTCATGCGTGTATGATAACAACCAATGATAAATAAATTATGCATAACCACATTTACAATATGAATAGTAAAAATTTGAAATCATGAATTGAAGTTCAAAGTCAAAAACTAAAGATTGATGTGTAATAAATCTCCAAAATTCAATAATAAAAGCAGAAAAATTGTTTACTTCTATTTCCTGAACCAAAAAACACATAACAACGTAAAAGGAAAGTATTTATAAACATAAAAACCTATCCAAAATGATCTAGGAAACTTGAATATGACAGCTTTCACGATCCAATTTACGGACCGTAGTCCTTGTTACGACTTGTAGACACCCTTTGTAGATGACAGATAATGGCATAGTCTCTGAACTTTTTCTATGGACAGGAACTACATTCCATGGAAATATTTATGACATGTACTCAACTCTCGTATAAATTTGGGTTTTGTTCCCCTTCTCTGAATCTAAACCACAAATCTATTCTATAGATCGTACAAGTCTTTACGGGTCGAACGGTTCACTCTTAAAACTCAAAGTTTTTTTGTCAAGTTTCTGCATCTCTACTACGGCTCGTGAATCAAACCACAATCCATAGAGTGGCTTGTAGATGGCTAAAATTTGCATGTTGCACCTACTGCTCTATGTTTAGCCTCTGAATCCTATTTTTCTGCAAAACAACCACAAAACACATCAAATCCACTACCATGCACCAGAGAACTCACACAAATCCTAAGTCTTAAACATTCACAACACATCAATGTGTATTCTTTTTCCTTATTGAATTTTTCTAGTAAATTAAAATTATCATTATTAGAAGAAAATAACAGAGAAATTAAAGCTTTGAGGCGTGAAAGATCACTATCTTTCAAGAGTTATTGCTTGTATATTCTTTAAGGGATGACAAATAATTCTCTATCATGATACAACAAAGCCTGAAACATGTATACAATTGAATACGCTACTTCTGAGAATGCTTCATATTTATAGAACTTAAGAGATAATTTTTCATAACAGTCATGTTCTTTTATGAACTTATGACTTTCCATAACAGTGATGTTCTTTCATGAACAGATGACTTTTCATAATAGTCATGTTCTTTCATGAACATATGACTTTTCATAATAATCATGTTCTTTCATGAACAAATGAATTTTCATGAAAGAGTCACTCATTTTCTGAACAATCACAACCTTTAGTTGCTCCCTTTTTGAAAAGACAAAACTTTTGTTGCTCCCTATCTAAAAATACAAAACTTTTTGTTTCATTTAAAATTTAAATATTAAATTCAATTTTTAAATAAACAATTTATTAAAAATAAATTACGAAAGATAAATCTTTAGTCATTTAGATATGTATTATTAAATATATATAATTATACTTACTATATTAAATAGACTAAATGGGCTAAACCTTAAAAGGACCAAAAAGATGGCTCTCCCACCAATATGGAAACTTTCCCTTTATATTACAACTATCCTAATAATCTATTAATGAGCATCTAAGGAAGAGTGTTGTAAATACATCATATTGTACATATTCATACACAATTTTCTAGATGAGCTTGCAAGCAGACAGATCACAAGTAGCTCAATCGCCTGAATAAGCTTGCAATCAAACAGATAACTGGCTATCATCTTTTGAAAAGTCTTCTAGCTGCTTCCTGAAAAGTTTTGCATCAAATTCTTTCTTCTATAAATAAAAAACTAACTCAATTTATTTACAACTTAAAAAAAAAAAAAATTATTTCTCTCCTCTAATTTCTTTTGCTATATTTTTTATTGTCTTAGTATTTTATTATAATTTCATAACAAATTTCACTTTAATGCCTTAACTTTTAGATTTTAAAAATATAACTCTTCTTGAATAAGACAAAAAGGACCTCTTGAACTCAAAGTCAACCATCAGACCGAGAGAAAAGTTGAATTTTAGAAAGTGAAAAAATCATCATCTACTAATATGCATTATAGAGTTTTTTTTAATTAAAAAATAGAATACCTTCATTTTTGTAATTGGATTAAAATATGATATCCCATTCATCATTAATATTCTATGAATTATCTTCATACCACCTATAAATTATTATATATTTTAATGTCTTACTTTTCAAAACGATTATTGATGATACTAGACATCAGAGTCTGTACCAGTACAGTTCCAATATATATTACTCACCTTGCCTCAATTTATATGACAAATAAAATTTTGAGTGTCAATCAAATTTTTTTTATCATTAATAAATATTTTAAGCTATGAATTATTGTGATTTATAGTACTTTTAACATAATTTTCAAATAATATATGTTACTCCTTGTGTTCCAATTTATATGCCACCAATAGAATTTTAAGATTCAATCAATTTGTTTATGTCTTTAAAATATTTTAATTTGTCAATTATTGCGATTTAAAACACTTTTCACATCATTTTCAAATAAGATATGTTACTCCAGTGTCTCAATTTATGTGACATTAATACAATTTTGAGAGTCAATTGATTTCTTTTGTGTCTTTTGAATTTTTAAGTTGTTAATTATTGTGATTTATAGTACTTTTTAATCATTTCATATAATATATATTCCTTCCTCTATCTCAATTTATGTGGCACCGATAGAACTTCGAAAGTCAATCAAATTTTTTATATCTTTTGATATTTTAAGTTGCTAATAATTATTATTTGTACTACTTTTACGTAATTATAAAATATATAACATATTGAAAAAGAAACGCAAGACAAAAATTAAAATGAAAAAGGTACCGAACTTCTAGCCTCTTTTTAAATGACCAAATTGCCCCTGTGTAGGAAGCAAGTATGTCAACAACCATGCCAAGAGAATTATATAAAAAAAAGTCTATTGAAATTTTAATAATTGTAATAATGAGAATAGCACGCACTCTTTTATATATATACTAGTAAAGGGTAGCCTATGCTATGCACGGGCCCAATAATATTGTGCTAAATATTTATGTAGATTTTATTTATTTATAATTATTTTAATGATTTTGTTATATATATTAATATAATTAATTATTAAGTTATTTGACTAATTATTTTTTATATCATTTGTTCAGTTAATTAGATTTATTTTAATTTATTAAAAATTGTTTACATAAAAAGGATTGTATTATATATTTTTATAAGACAAATTAATTTTATTAGGAGTTTATTTTGTTAAAATATTTTAAGTTCATAATAATTATTATTATTTATTATAATCTTTATGTAATTTTCAAAGAATATAAATTACCCTATTTGTTCCAATTTATGTGGCATATATAGAATTACAAAAATCAATAAAAAAATTTATTTGTCTTTTAAATATTTTAAGTTGTTAATTATTATAATTTATAGTACTTTTTAACTAATTTTAAAAATATATATGTTCTTTTCTATGTATGACTTTTAACATTTAAAGATACTAATTATTATAATTTATAGTACTTTTTATGTAGTTTTTTAAATATTTAAGATAGTAAAAAGAGAAGTAAGATAAACAAATTAAAACAGTGGCACGTAGAATAGATTGAAATTATTAGGTGCCTTAATAGTTTTAATCAAATTGTTTGAAAATACACGTAGTAGGTAGAAAGGAAAAAGAAGGATGGTTCGGATCTTTGCTTAGGAGTTGAGAGGCGTTACGAAAGACTTGGAGCTTGAGAACATGTTAAAGTGGAAGTACAAGGAAAAAAATAAGAATATGGGTTATGAATACAAATTGTCTATTCATGAAATGTAAACTTCTTGACTAAGAAAATCATTATTTCATTGCTTGAATTATAAATAGTGCAGAATAGCTCCTTTGGACTTTGATTATTATGAGATGATTTTGATGATATGAATTTGATGAGAGACACTCTTGATGGAGTTGTGGCTATGGCGTTTGTTACTTGACAATGTTGAAGAGATTACTTTAAGTGGTCTTCATTAATCTTTACAACATATTTTAAATACTTGTAAAAATACTACATACAAGAGCCCAATTAAACCTTTTACAAAATTTTCAAATAATATATGTCATTTCATCTGTTCCAATTTATGTTGTACCAATAGAATTTTAAGAATCAACCAATCTTTTATATGTTCTTAGAAATATTTTAAGTTGTTAATTATTATTATTTATAGTACTTTTTATGTAATTTTCAAATATATACTAGAATATTTTAAATTGTTAATTATTATGATTTATTGTAGTTTTTAAATATATAATGATTGTTAAGAGTTGTGTGCTTGTAGCATCTTATTAGATATCAAAATATTTTAAGTTGTTAATTATTGTGATTTATAGTACATTTTATGTAATTTTAAATACATAATAGGATATTTTAAGCTGTGAATTATTGTGATTTATAACACTTTTGACGTAATTTTTAAACATATAACGAATTTAAAAAAAAAAATAAGACAAGTAAATTAAAACAACAAGAATACACAATTTTTTTAGAGTGGGACCCACTTTGCAGATATGTCATCCGAGAGTTGTGTGCCTCCTAGCCTCTTTATATATATATATATATATATATATATATATATTCTCTTATTATATAAGAGGGAGTTTGCACTTAAGCAAGCTCCTCTCCGTCAACATGTATGTTTAGACAGAGGGGTATTTTCCAAAATAGCTTGTTTCAGATCTGTTGTACTTTGTGATTTGGACCTTGTACTATCTTTTAATGAGACAAAATTATCATATTAATATTTCATTTATCTGCAACGTCACTTAACCAAGGTTAACACTGTTTCTCTTTACCACTTCTCTTTCATTGCTTCTAATCCATCCTCAGAAAACAAGACGAAATAACCAAAACCGCTTCGACAAATCTTAAAATCCTTAAAAATCAAAATTTCATAGTTAAGATTTTCGGTGTATTCGTTGACATGCACATAGATAAAAAGGGTATATAAAAAAAAACTATAAAGAAGGGGAGATTGAGAGCCTGTTGAAATCAAAGTTCCAATTAAATATGATTACAAGTGGGAAAGAAAAATCCATGGTGCTATATGATGATGAAAAACTCCAAATTTTGTAGCAAAAAGCAAACACCATTTTCATTTTTAACCCAATTTTGCCGTTTTTCACGCCCTTACAATTATGGTGAAACCCAAGTTAAAAATAATTTTGTCGATTCGAAGAATATACCAAGCTTCCTTAGAACACCATTTCCGTCTAAACAAACATCAAATGAATTTAACTCACTCTTCTTCCTTGGATTTGTATAATTTCATAACCCAAATGCATATTTTGGATCTTGTTCTCTGCTTTTACTAGAGTGTTTTAGGAGGGTAAAAAGTAATCTTTGATGGATAATGGTGAGAAAAAAACCAAAAAAATGAATTTTGTAGTTTAATTTGCACAACTGGATTTCCTTAATGAAGAAATCCTCTAAAGAGAGGAAGGTTGTTTCCTGCAACAAAGAAGAAAAGATTGAAGAGAGAGAACTACTAACTAGAGTTCATATTATTTGGTTAACAAAATGAATCTTAATCATTAAATAAATAAAGATACACGTGTAAACTGGAGGGGAGCCAAGTCCGTCACGTGCCACATATTTAGGCCTTCAAGAGTTGATTCATTAATTCATGTTTCCATCGCTTCGCGTTGGTTTTAAAAATTTTATTGTATTGATTTAACATGACTCCCATGGTTACTGAAAACATTTATGACTTTTAAGCATGAAGACTTGTATGATATGAATTTCAACTTAAATTCAGGTTACTTTAGATATGACTTTTGAGCTTAATCTCATATATGATTCAAACTGATAAATGGTTTTCTTTCCTATGAGCATTATATGAATATATGTTGTTTTGTGAGGATTATTTAGTACCTAGAGGAAGTGGGTTTTAGAAAATCCAAGTCCCATAACTACGTTGTCACTGTAGGATTATATTTTACCACCTTGTCGGTTGACCATTTAACCCTGAGAGGCTCAGACTAGTGGATCCACCTAGATATGATATGGTCCTATACTCTGGCAAGGTATAGGGCAGCCCTGCCAACTGGGTTAGTTATTGAACATCATGAGCTCACATAGTGTATGTCGGTTATAAGAAACTCCCTAGTTTATGCATTTTTCTTACAATATGCTCTTAACTCTACTTGATTCACTTTAAGTATGTTATTTACAACTATGATTATGTAGGGCTATTGAAATAGACTCATCTCTATATATGCTTCTGAAGAAAAACTGTGAATGGTTCTTAGACATGAACTCCAACTAGTTTCTCTTTAGTTATTTCACTATGCATATGATTTTGGCTATCTTATTTTACTATCCTCGTTATGAAATTTTACGATTTTGCTAGTATCCCTTACTTACTCAGTACATTCCACATACTGACGCATACTTTTTTCTGCATTGCATCCTTTTATGATGTAGATCTCGGCGTCCGTACTCAGACTCGTGGCTAGTGAGGTTCCAGCCAGCAGTTGGTGAGTTCTCCTCATTCGGGGACTTCCTAGATTAGTTTCTAGTCAAAGTTTAGTACTTTCTTGGTTATTTGGTTTGAGGTAAATGGGGGGCCATGTGCCCGTAAACTTATTTCCTTCAGTTTAAATGTTAGAGGCTTATTTTAGACATTAGTTGTTCAATCATCATGGATTTGTTGATTATCCTTATTAAAACTTATTAAGCAGATGTTTCAGCTTCCGCATTAGTTTCATATGATATGCTTTGATATGTTATGTCAAGGATTAGCTTGGGCCACTCGCGGTTCCGAGTATCGTGTCTCGGCTAGGGTGTAGATCCTAGTCGTGACAAACTATTATAATGCCTCTCAACTCCTAAGCAAAAATCTGAACCATCCTTCGTATTCATTTAAGAACGAACCCATTGATTTCTAAGTTATAATTGTATGTCAAGTCCCTTACTAAGTGTACTAAGTGTATCGGGTGTATTTTAGGGTCGTCAAGTACCTCAAAAACTAAGTCAAGTTCAAAGCATTTCTATCAGCTAAGTTTCCGCATGAGTTCATATAAGGGTCAGATTCAAATTAATATATCTCTTAGAATATGAAGATTTAGATGACCCATAACCTATCAAATTAAAGACCTATGAGTCTTCTTTCCAATGCCACCATATTTACGTTAATTCGAGTTTTGAGTAAAAAGTTATGACTGATTTACTAGAGACACTTTAACCTGGAAAATGCTCCGCGATACGGAGTGAATACGGACCTCACTGTCCGCTGGAATAAAATTCTGACTTCCAGCTCTTATTATTTATTTCTTTAAGAGTATTTTTGTCTTAAAAACCATTAGGGATTCATCTAAATAGCACTAAACGCGTAGAAAGTCAGTTTTCATAATTTAATCCTCTCATTCACTCCTAAAATTTTACGCTCAAGAACTTCAAGAAACATCAAGTCTAGGGTTCATCTTTCAAGATTCTCCATCAAGCTTCCCTACTAAGGTATGTAAAGCTTCAATGAGAGTAACCCTTCACTCTCATGCCTAAAGTACTTTGAATTTCAAGAACTCTTCAAGATTGTTAGAAGCAAAGCTAGAGCCTTTTTATGAACTTATGATATTCTTCATTAATTCATGTTTTCATCGCTTCGCTTTGGTTTTAAAAACTTTATTGTGTTGATTTAACATGACTTCGATGGTTCCTGAAAACATTTATGACTTTTAATCATGAAGACTTGTAGGATATGAATTTCAACTTAAATTCAGGTTACTTTAGATATGACTTTAGAGCTTAGTCTCATATATGATTCAAACTGATAAATGGTTTTCATACTTATGAGCATTATATGAATATATGTTGTTTTGGAAGGACTATTTAGTACCGAGAGGACACAGATTTTGGAAAACCCAAGTCCCATAACTACATACCACCGTAGGATTATGTTTTACCGCCTTGTCGGTTGATCATTTAGCCCTGAGAGGCTCAGGCTAGTGGATCCACCTAGAAATGATATGGTCCTATACTTTGGCAAGGTATAGGGCAGCCCTCCTAACTGGGTTAGTTTTTGGACATCATGAGCTCACATAGTGTATTTCAGTTATAAGAAACTCCCTAGTTTATGTATTTTTCTTATGATATGCTCTTAATTCTACTTGATTCACTTTAAGTATGTTATTTACAACTATGATTATGCAGGGCTATTGAAATAGACTCATCTCTATATATTCTTCTGAAGAAAAACGGTGAATGGTTTTCAGACATGAACTCCAACTAGTTTCTCCTTAGTTATTTCACTATGCCTATGATTTTGGCAATCTTATTTTACTATCCTCGTAATGAAAATTTATGATTATGCTAGTATACCCTATTTACTCAGTACATTCCACGTACTGACGCATACTTTTCTCTGCGTTGCATCCTTTTATAATGTAGATCTTGGCGCTCGTACTCAGACTCGTGGATAGTGAGGTTGCAGCAGTTCTAGCCATCAATTGATGAGTCCACATTCGGGGACTTCCTAGATTAGTTGTTAGTCAAACTTTAGTACTTTCTTGGTTATTTGGTTTGAGGTAACTGAGGGTCATGTCTCGGTAAACTTATATCTTTCAGTTTAAATGTTAGATGTTTATTTCATACATTAGTTGTTCAGTCATAATGGATTTGTTGATTTTCCGTATTAAAATTTACTAAGCATATGTTTCAGGTTCCGCAATAGTTTCATATGATATGCTTTGATATGTTATGCCAAGGGTTAGCTTGGGGCCATTCATGGTTTCGAGTACCGTTTCTTGGCTAGGGTGTAGATGTCACGCCCCGAGTCTATACCCTGGACGTGGCCGGCACTCGATAACCATTTCTGATCCCTAAGCGAATCCTTGGTCTGGCTGACTATTTAGTGGAAGATTCACTCAAGCAGTAAGAAGCTTTATGTGCAGAGTTTAACTCATATATCTCAAATAGACACAACTGAAAAACTTAAAGTACTCAATGTTATAAATAAAAACGTTTGCAAAACATCTCAAAAAAAGGGAAATACTGAGAGACTCCTCAACTCTAACCATCTATGAAACCTCTAATACTAGGATAGATGTCGGGACAAGACCCACGACAACTCAACAATAACAGGAAAATAAATGTGAAATCCTCCGAAAATCAAGGAGGCTCACCAAAGCTATCTGAAGCGCAAAGTGATCTCAACGAAACGCCTGTTGATGATCCGGAACACCTGTATCTTTATCATAAAAGATGTTGGTCGAATGACATCAGTACATTGAATGCACGAGTATGTAATATAGCCGAGGCGAAATAACTGAATTAAAAGACTACAATAGATATAGCATGAACTAAACTGAATGTAAAGAATTAAAAGAATGATATCATTTAACTTTACAAAAAAATACTTACTCGTCTCTGAACTCAACGTAATAAGTGTTATATGAAAAATATACTTTAACTATTGGGAGATTCTCTAACCGACAACCATCACTATGAGTTAAGTGATGATGCAGCGTCTTGTCCACGTTGCCATAACTGTCCTATATCGTGCTGGATATAGAACCTCTCAGCTAAGTGGATCCACTAAGCTCTGCCCGAAGGCACTAAGGCTTCATCTAAAAAGTATGATCTTGTACCCATGTTGGCAAAACATGATTTATGGGGGCTGTGAGTTGTCTGAACTCTTCCTCATATCGGTGCTCAATACTACTCCCAATAATATATACTCTTTCTCAATTTTATAAAAACATACTATTTCTCTAGTTTGAAATAATTTTTCAAACTATCCTCTTAAAAGAGGTAACTGCTCTGAAATATCTCTGAAACACATTGCTCCTTTAGAAAATAAGGTTTCTCGGTGCTCAATGTAAAATTACATTCTGGATTGAAATAATTACTCAAAAGCGGCCTCTTTAAGAGGAAAATGCTCTGTACTCAATCATTCTGAAAATTCTTTTAACTTTTCTGAAAAAAAGTATTCTCTTTCTTCATGTAAACCTGAAATATTTGGGAAATACTTAGTTCCCTTATACTCTTGCTTAAATCTTGGTTAAGCTCTTTCTCAAACTCCTCTTTAGTTTCTCATAACTCAGTATAAACAATTATATTTTGTTGAAAAGATTCTCAATAAGAATTCAATGAATACTCAAGAATATGGTTCATGCTGAAAAGTAGACATGAACAATCAACTCAATAATCACAATACACAATGTACGACAATTCAATGATTAGAAATAGGAATTTAATAATCAGCAACTCAAGAACTCAGAACGCAATATCAACTCATCTCAAGAATACTCAAATCTAAGGATAGAACCCTAGATTACTCTTCTACTAAATTGAAAGTAGATGTAGGGCGTGAGGACGAACTAGTCCAACACTATTATAGTCTTACATACCTGAAAGAATGAAGTTCTTTGGCAATTGAATAAACTTGAAGAACACTTGAACCCTAGCTTTTCTTCTCATGGAACGTTGCTCTAATGGCTTGAACTGTTAATGAACGTAAAAGAACTGATTAACACTTTCTAAGCCCTTAATTAGGTGTAAAACGTCGTGATTTAGGCTTAGAATAAGGGTTAAAACAACGTAGTTTAAGTACCAAATGCATATGGGAAAGACCCAAACGACCCCAGCTTAAAAAACTGTCGAGGTGCCTTAAAAGGAAAGGTTTTACGGCCGTTTAAGGCACCATGATCCGTGAAACACTTCACCGGCCGTATAGCCATCCATGAAACTTCACTTGCCTGACAGGACTTCACTAAAACGGGCATAACGTTTTACTCCGAACTCGAAATGAGGTAACCTTGGTGGCGTTGGAAAGAGGACCCAAAGACCTTTAATTTGATAGCTTATGTGCCACGTAATTCATTATGTTCTGAGATATATGATCGTTTTAAGTTGATCAGAAACTTAAAACTAACGAAGTCCCTTTCACAGACAATTTCACGGTCCGTGCAAAGATTCACGACCTGGTCCACGGCTTGTGCAACTCTAAACGGCCCGTGAAATCCTTCGTAACAAGACCATCAAGTTTAAATTTCACCGTGGTTGGTTGTACGGTTCGTGACACCCTGTACGGACTGTACAGCCTTCCGTACACATGAACATGTACTCAACTGAAACTTTTTCTTTTTTCCATTCCAAGTTCCAATTTCTGACTTATTACAATATCTCTCCCTTGGGAACATTCTCCCTCGAATGAGATAAAACGAAGCACAACATGGGTGGGAAAGTGTCTAATGACCCAACACAAAGCACAAAACATGCAAATAGCATAAACTCAACATATCAACTTAAAGAGTACTTTACAAATTAGTACCTTGGTCTGGAATTGATTCAGAGGAAAAGAGGTAAGGGTATCTCTTCTTCATATCCTCCTCGGCATCCCAAGTAGCTTCCTCAACAAATTGGTTCCTTCATAAGACTTTGACTGATGCAACCTCTTTAGTTCTCAACTTGCGAACTTGATGATCAAGGATCTGAACTGGAATCTCCTCATAGGACAGACTGTCCTTTACTCCAATACTCTCAGTAGGCACAATAAGTGCAGGATCACTCAAACACTTCTTTAGCATAGAAATATAAAACATTGAATGAACTGTTGCTAACTCTGATGGTAGATCCAACTCCTACGCTACATTACCAACCCTCTTGGATATCCGGTAAGGACCAATGTATCGGGGACTGAGCATCCCTTTCTTACCAAACCTCAAAACACCCTTCATGGGTGAAATTTTCAGATATACCCAATCATCAACCTCAAACTCCAAATCTCTTCTTGTGACATCAGTATAAGATTTCTGACAACTATGTGTTATTTTCAACCTCTCCTGAATTATCTTCACCTTCTATATGGCTTGATGAACTAAATTTGGTCTTATAACCTCTCTTCGCCAACCTCAAACCAACCAATAGGAGATCCATACCTTCACCCATATAGAGACTCGTATGGAGCCATCTGAATGCTGGAATGGTAATTATTATTGTATGTAAACTCAATAAGAGGCAAGTGGTCGTCCCATTTACCTTTGAAATCCAAAACACAAGCTCTCAACATGTCCTCTAAGGCCTGAATTGTGCACTCGGCTTGACCATTGATTTGAGGATGAAAAGCAGTACTAAGGTTCACCTTCAAACCTAAACCTTTCTAAAATGACTTTCAAAATTATGTGGTAAAATGAGCATCTCTATCTAAAATGATGGACAAGGGAACTCCATGTAGTCAAAATATCTCACGAAAGTACAGATTTGCATACTTTTCTGCTATATTGGTAGCCTTTACCGGTATGAAACGGGCTGATTTGGTCATTCGATCCACAATCACCCAACTGGAATCATGCTTTCTACGAAATTGTGGTAAGCCAGTAATGAAATCCATATTAATCATCTCCCACTTCCATTCCAGAAGGAGTATATTCTGAGCTACACCACATGGCCTTTGATGCTCATTCTTGACTTGCTGGCAATTTGGGCATTTAGCAACAAACTCTGCAATGCACCTCTTCATGCCAATTCGCTAATAGACCTTTCTCAAGTCATGGTACATATTGGTGGCACCTGGATAAATCGAATATCGGGAACTATGGGCTTGTTCCATGATTCTCTCTAGGAGTTCATCCACATTTGGAACACACAACTTACCCTGATACCTCAACACACAATCTCCCACTTGTGCAAAGACCATCACTTTCTGTTTATGCACCTTTTCCTTCAACTCAAGTAAAATAGGATCATTTGTCCTGTTTCTCCTTCACTTCGGAAACTAATGAGGATTCAACCCAATTTATCACAACCATTCCACCTTCACTGGAATCTAACAAACAAATTCTTTAACGTGCAAGTCTATGAACTTCCTTAGCTAATTCTTTCTTGCGTTCCTCGACAAGAGCAGTACTCCCATGGACAACCTGCTCAAGGCATCAGCAACAACATTAGCCTTACCTAGATGGTATAAAATACTCATATCATAGTCATTGAGTAGTTCTATCCATCTCCTTTGTCATAAATTTAGCTCCTTCTAACTGAAAAGATACTGGAAACTCTGTGGTCAGTGAACACATCCACGTGAACACCATAGAGACAGTGACGCCATATCTTGAGAGAAAAACTACTGCTACCAACTCAAGATCATGAGTTGGGTAGTTCTTTTCGTGAATATTAAGTTGTCTAGAGGCATAGGCTATAACCTAACTATTCTGCATCAATACACAACCAAGTCCAACTCTGGATGTATCACAATAAATAACAAAGCCCTCTGTACCCTCTAGTAGGGTCAACACTAGATCAGTAGTTAACCGAGTTTTTAATTCCTGAAAGCTTTGCTCAAAAGATTCAAACCATTGAAACTTAGTTGTCTTCTTCTGAGTCAACTTCGTCAACGGTGATGAAATAGATGAAAAACCTTCTGTAGTAACCAACCAATCCCAAGAAACTCCTTATATTAATTGGAGACGTGGGTCCAGGCCAATTCTGCACAGCTTCAATCTTCTGAGTGTCAACTCGAATTCCATCTCCAGACACTATATGGCCTAAGAATTCCATGGACTCAAGCCAGAACTCACACTTAGAAAACTTGGCATACAACTCTCGATCCTTAAGAGTTTGAAGGACTATTTTGAGATAACTAGCATGGTCCTTCTCATTCTTCAAATATATCAATATGTAATCAATAAATACAATAACAAACATGTCGAGATACATCTTAAATACTCTATTCGTAAGATCCATGAATGTTGCAGGAGTGTTAGTCAAACCAAATGACATAATAAGGAACTCATAATGACCATAACGGATCCTGAATGTTGTCTTCGGGATGTCACTTTCTCTTACTTTCAACTGATGATAGCTAGATCTGAGGTCTATCTTAGAGAAAAAAGTGATACCCTGAAGTTGGTCAAAAAGTTCATCAATTCTCGGAAGGGGATACTTATTTTTTATGGTGACCTTGTTCGACTGGCGGTAATTGACATACATCCTAAGGGAACCATCTTTCTTTCTCACGAATAAGACCAGAGCACCCCGAGGTGAGACACTTGGTCGGATGAAACCCTTATCAAGAAGATCTCTCAATTGCTCTTTTAACTCTTTTAACTCATATGGAGCCATTCTATATGGAGCAATATAAATGGGTTGAGTATCGGGAAGAATATCTATTCTGAAGTCTATTTCTCTCTCAGGAGGGACTTCGAGAAGATCGTCTAGAAAGACCTCTCGAAACTCACTCACAACTGGAACTGATTAAATTGGTGGGGTCTCAACACTAGAGTCATTAACTCGGACTAAGTGATGGATGCACCCCTTAGAAACTAACTTTCTGTCTTAAGGTATGAAATAAAATGACCTTTAGGCACTGTTGAACTACTCCTCCACTCTAAAACTGGCTCATTAGGAAACTGAAACTTAACTACCTGAGTTCTACAATCAACTGAGTCATAACAAACATAAAGTCAATCCATACCTAGAATAACATCAGGGTCCACAATGTCTAGTCAACTAAGTCGATCAGCCATGGTGTCTTTGTGCTAGAGAGAGATGGGACAATCACGATACACTCTTTCTGCTAGAATAGACTCACCCACAGGTGTGAAAACACTAAAGGGCTCAAGAAGTTGTTCGAGGAAAATGCCAAACCTCATGGCTACATAAGGAGTCACAAAAGACAAACTCGCACCTGGATCAATTAAGGTATAAACATCAAAAGTAAAGACTTTAAGCATATCAGTGACAACATCTGGTGAGTTCTCCTGATCGTGGCGACTAGTTATAGCATACAGATGGTTTGTACTATCGCATGTTCCTGAAGTAGCTCCTCTGGGTATTTCTATCTGCTGGAGCTGTTGAAGAAGATTAGCTCTATTGCTCCCATTACCCTACTTGTTCTTAGGGTATTCTCTCATAAAATGACCCGTTTGACCACACTTGAAACAGCCATTGGAGCCATCACGACATTCTCCTGGATGGGTCCTACCACACTTAGCACAAAATGGGCTCCGAAACCCCTGTGCCACATTACCCCAAGGATGAGTACCCTGAGCTCTAAAATTCTGAGAACTCTAATTTATGTGATCATTCCTATTTCTTGGTGCAGGTGCACTAGATGAAGATGGATCAGGTCTAAATAACCTCCAATGAAATGATGACCGATGCCCATTCCCGGTGTTTTGCTGGCCAGTCTCATTACTTTTTGTCTTGGCCCTCTTGTTGTGAAACTCTTCTCTATCCTTTAACTTATCCTCCTCAACATGTTGCACGTGAATCATGAGTCTAGCTATGTCCATGTCCCCTATCAACATAGCTACCTTACCTTCCTTATTGGATAGGCGGGATAGCCCAGACACGAACAAACTCATCATGTTCCTCATATCTGCCACCATCTCTGGCGCATAGAGGGATAGCTGAGTAAACTTGAGACTTTACTTCTGCACACTCATCGCTTCCTATTTTAGATTCAAGAACTCTCTCACTTTAACTTCCCTTAGCTCTCGGGAAAAGAAGTGCCCCAAGAAAGCATCCTCAAATATAGCGCAACTCAAAAGTGGTGCCCCTCTACCCTATTTTTCTTCCACTGATCATACCATATCCTAGAAACACCTTTGAGATGATATGAGGCTAACTTCACACGCTCTGTATCGGCAACACGAATGACCTCAAACACTTTCTGAAGCTTTTCCACGAAGTTTTTCGGATCCTCAGTGGCCTTTGACCCAGTGAACTCCAGGGGATTAATTCTTAAGAATTCACGAATTCTAGATGTATCAGCTACATCCTGATGACCCACTCCTGGTTGACCAGCCTGGTTTTCCACAACCTGAGTTAGCATCTGAATAACATTCCTGAACTCAACATTGGTGACATCTCCCTTAGGGGATTGCACTTGTGGTTCATTGGGAGCTTCTTGACCTTGTGGATTAGCATTCCTCCTAGCAGGACGTCCTCGAACAGCTCTTCGTTGAGGCATGATCTGAAAAGACACACGTAAGCACGAATTAGAAAAACTTTTATAGAGTTGAACTCTATCGCACAAATAAAACTAAGAGAAAAGTGAAATGTTCCTAAATGTCGTAGCCTCCGAATTATAGATGTGGAGCGCTTCACACCGATAAGAAGGACTCTACTAGATACGGCTTCATAGACACCCTAGGACTCTTGAACTCTGTGCTCTGATACCAAGTTTGTCACACCCCGAGTCTATACCCTGGACGTGGCCGGCACTCGATAACCATTTCTGATCCCTAAGCGAATCCTTGGTCTGGCTGACTATTTAGTGGAAGATTCACTCAAGCAGTAAGAAGCTTTATGTGCAGAGTTTACCTCATATATCTCAAATAGAAACAACTGAAAAACTTAAAGTACTCAATGTTATAAATAAAAACGTTTGCAAAACATCTAAAAAAAAGGGAAATACTGAGAGACTCCTCAACTCTAACCATCTATGAAACCTCTAATACTAGGATAGATGTCGGGACAAGACCCACGACAACTCAACAATAACAGGAAAATAAATGTGAAATCCTCCGAAAAGCAAGGAGGCTCACCAAAGCTATCTGAAGCGCAAAGTGATCTCAACGAAACGCCTGTTGATGATCCTGAACACCTGTATCTTTATCATAAAAGATGTTGGTCGAATGATATCAGTACATTGAATGCACGAGTATGTAATATAGCCGAGGCGAAATAACTGAATTAAAAGACTACAATAGATATAGCATGAACTAAGCTGAATGTAAAGAATTAAAAGAATGATATCATTTAACTTTACAAAAAAATACTTACTCGTCTCTGAACTCAACGTAATAAGTGTTATATGAAAAATATACTTTAACTATTGGGAGATTCTCTAACCGACAACCATCACTATGAGCTAAGTGATGATGCAGCGTCTTGTCCACGTTGCCATAACTGTCCTATATCGTGCTGGATATAGAACCTCTCAGCTAAGTGGATCCACTAAGCTCTGCCCGAAGGCACTAAGGCTTCATCTAAAAAGTATGATCTTGTACCCATGTTGACAAAACATGATTTATGGGGGCTGTGAGTTGTCTGAACTCTTCCGCATATCGGTGCTCAATACTACTCCCAATAATATATACTCTTTCTCAATTGTATAAAAACATACTATTTCTCTAGTTTGAAATAATTTCTCAAACTATCCTCTTAAAAGAGGTAACTGCTCTGAAATATCTCTGAAACACATTGCTCCTTTAGAAAATAAGGTTTCTCTGTGCTCAATGTAAAATTACATTCTGGATTGAAATAATTACTCAAAAGCGGCCTCTTTAAGAGGAAACTGCTCTGTACTCAATCTTTCTGAAAATTCTTTTAACTTTTCTGTAAAAAAGTATTCTCTTTCTTCATGTAAAACTGAAACATTTGGAAAATACTTAGTTCCCTTATACTCTTGCTTAAATCTTGGTTAAGCTCTTTCTCAAACTCCTCTTTACTTTCTCATAACTCAGTATAAACAATTATGTTTTGTTGAAAAGATTCTCAATAAGAATTCAATGAATACTCAAGAATATGGTTCATGCTGAAAAATAGACATGAACAATCAACTCAATAATCAAAATACACAATGTACGACAATTCAATGATTAGAAATAGGAATTTAATAATCAGCAACTCAAGAACTCAGAACGCAATATCAACTCATCTCAAGAATACTCAAATCTAAGGATAGAACCCTAGATTAATCTTCTACTGAATTGAAAGTAGATGTAGGGCGTGAGGACGAACTAGTCCAACACTATTATAGCCTTACATACCTGAAAGAATGAAGTTCTTTGGCGAAATTGAATACACTTGAAGAACACTTGAACCATAGCTTTTCTTCTCATGGAACCTTGCTCTAATGGCTTGAACTGTTAATGAACGTAAAAGAACTGATTAACACTTTCTAAGCCCTTAATTAGGTGTAAAACGTCGTGATTTAGGCTTAGAATAAGGGTTAAAACGACGTAGTTTAAGTACCAAATGCATATGGGAAAGACCAAAATGACCCCAGCTTAAAAAACTGTCGAGGTGCCTTAAAAGGAAGGTTTTACGGACCGTTTAAGGCTCCACGGTCCGTGAAACACTTCACGGACCGTATAGCCATCCGTGAAACTTCACTTGCCTGACAGGGTTTCACTAAAACGGGCATAACTTTTTACTCCGAACTCGAAATGAGGTAACCTTGGTGGTGTTGGAAAGAGGACCCAAAGAAGTTATTTTAATTGATTCCAAAGTATCATATCTTTGTGCAATTGATTTATTTATATATCTTTCTATAATATGAGAATGATATAATTTTACTCATACATAGAAGTATTGAAACAGGATCAATTGCATATTGCGAATGAAATTCCTCATATGAATATGTTTATCCTAATAAATATTGTCAATTTTTTTTAATATATAGAACACTTATTTGATCGATTTAAGGGTTTGATTCAAATATGTTATATATTTTCACGAAGAGTTATCATCATACCATGTTATTTTACTTACAAAGATATCATCAGTTTATGAAGCAAGCAAGAACTATACTTGACATGATCCCAACATAACAATTATGCAACATTATCAAAAGAATATCAATGCAAATAATCAATCAATTCGTCGAATGATAAATTGACAAATCTGATCATAATGACACAACCACTTCAACCTATGTTAAGCTGATATAGAAGATTTTAGTACATCAACTTCAAGAATTATGTGATACTTTAATTAGAGAGAGTAAAATATGTGTTGTACTATGTGTTCCTTCATCAAGATTTTGTTCCATTGAATTTTTCTGGTAAGATCTTAGTGACACCACTAGTAATGTGCATTACTATATATGTGTACTCTTTTTCCTTCTTCAATTTTTTTCTAATAAAATTTTAATGAGACACATTATCTATTAATGAGCATCTAAGGGGGAGTTTTGTAAATACATCGTATAGTAGATGTTCATACACAATTTTCTAAATGAGCTTGCAAGCAGATAGACCACAACTAGCTCAATCATGAATAAGCTTGCAAATTGCAATCAAACAGACAATTACTGGCAATCAACTTTTGAAAAGTCTTCCAACCGCTTTCTGAATAGTTTTGAATTAACTTCTTTTCTTCTATAAATAAAAAGCTAACTCTGTTCATTTACAACAGCTTAAAGAAAATTAAAATTATTTCTCTTCCCTAATTTCTTTTGCTATATTTTTTATTGTCTTAATATTTTATTAAAATTTCATAACAAATTCTACTTTAATTCTTTAACTTTTAGATTTTAAAAATATAACTCTTCTTGAATAAGACAGAAAGGACCTATTGAGTTCAAAGTCAACCGTCAAATCAAGAGAATACTTGAATTTCAAAAGGTGAAAAAATCATCATCAACTAATATGCACTATACACTTGTTTTATTTAAAAAATGAAACAACATCATAATAAAATTATAATTGGATTAAAATATGATATCTCATTCATTCTTAATATTCTATGAAGTATGTTCATACCACCTATAAACTACTATATATTTTAATGTCTTACTTTTCAAAATGATCATCAACTAATATGCACTATACACTTGTTTTATTAAAAATAAAATGGAACAACGTCATAACAGAATGTATAATTGGATTAAAATATGATATCCCATTCATTCTTAATATTCTATGAATTATGTTCATACCACCTACAAACTATTATATATTTTAATATCTTACTTTTCAAAATGATTATTTATGATACTTAGACATTGGAGTTCGTGCCAGCATGGTTTGAATATATATTACTCATTTTGTCTCTAATTTGTCTCTATTTATGTGACAAAATGAAATTTCGAGTAATTTTTTATGATTTGTAAATATTTTAAGTTATTAGTTATTGTGATTTATAGTAACTTTTACATAATTTTCATATAATTTATGTTACTCCTTCTGTCTCAATTTATATGGTACCAATAGAATTTTGAGAGTCAATCAATTTTTCTTATGTCTTTTAAATATTTTAATTTGTCAATTATTGTGATTTATAATACATTTTACGTCATTTCCAAATAAGATATGTTACTCCATATGTCTCAATTTATGTGACATTAATAGAATTTCGAGAGTCAATCGATTTTTATGTCTTTTAAATTTTTAAGTTGTTAATTCTTATGATTTATAGTACTTTTTAGTCATTTCAAATAATATTTGTTCTTTCCTCTATCCCAATTTTCATGGCACCAATAGAATTTCGAAAGTAAATCGAATTTTTTTATTGTCTTTTAAATATTTTAAGTTGCTATTTATTATTATTTATAGTACTTTTACATAATTTTAAAATATATAACACATTTAAAAAGAAAAGTAAAACAAACAAATTAAAATGGAAAAAGTACAAAACTTCTAGCCGCTTTTTAAATAACCGAATTGCCCCCGTCTAAAAAACAAGCATGTTAACGACCAGCTACTTCCTAGACTCTTATTAATAGTAGCAATATATGCAAATAACTATACCAAGAAAAACGTAGGAATGTCGAGAGAATTATTTATAAAAAAAAGTCTATTGAAATTTTTATAATTGAAATTATGAGAATAATACGTATTCTTTTTACTCTATATAATAGAAGAGAATGTTGAGGAGCTTAGGGTCATCCAGTCAAGTGACCGATTTGCCCTTCTCCTCAACTTTCTCTATTTATATTTCGTATTATATCCGTTTTAATTTATTTTTATTTTAATATTTTCCTTTTTGTATGTTATGAATTTACAAAAAATAGTACTATAAATCAACTTAAGATATTACTCCTCCCATTTAACAATATTTATCCACTATACTATTTTGGGATGTCCAACAATACTTATCTACTTTATGAAATCAATTGATGATTATACTCTTGGTTCTTAATTTACTTTATCATTAATTATAGTCATTTCTCTATAGCTATCACATATTTCAAGACATTATATTTATTACATTCAAAGGGTGATATAGTAAAATTACCCTTCTATTTATAATTTCTTAAGAAGTGTGCAAAGTCAATAGTGGACAAGTATTGTTGGACAGAGGGAGTATAAATTTTGTTAACTCTCGAAATTTCACCTGTACGTACTACATAATTGAGACTGAGGGAATAACATATATTATTTGAAAATTACATTAAGAGTACCATAAATCACAATAATTAACAACTTAAAATATTTGAAAAACATATTAAAATGTGATTAACTCTCAAAATTTCACATGTACCACATAAATTGGGACAAATGGAGTAACATATATTATTTGAAAATTACGTTAAGAGTACTATTAATCACAACTTAAAATATTTAAAAACATATTAAAAATTTGATTAACTCTCAAAATTTAAAATGTGTCACATAAATTGGGACATGAGAAATAACATATATTATTTAAAAATTACGTATTTAAAATATTTAAAATATATATATTAAAAAATTAATTAACTCTCAAAATATCACATGTGCCACGGATATTATTTGAAAAGTATGTTAAAAATATAATAAAAATAATTAACAACAATAATAATTAAAAAATTAATTGATTCTTTTAATTTTATCTGTATCACATAAATTAAAATAATAAATTAATATATATTGGGCCCGGGCTTGCCCGGGCTTTTGTATCTAGTATATATATAAGAAGCTAGGAGGCACACAACTCTGGGACGACGTATCTGCTTGAGTTGTGTGCTTCTAAGTCAAGAGTGGGCCCCACTCTAAAAAATTGAATATTCTTGATGTTTTAATTTATTTGTCTTACTTTCTTTTTTAATTCGTTATTTGTTTAAAAATTACGTCAAAAATGCTATAAATCTTAATCATTTACAACTTAAAATATTCTATTGTATATTTAAAAAATACGTAAAAGATACTATAAATTACAATAATTAACAAATTAAAATATTTTGATATCTAATAAGATTCTACAAGCACACAACTCTTAACGGTACATTATATATTTAAAAATCACATGAAAATTTTAACAAAATCACAGTAATTAACAATTTAAAATATTCTAGTATATATTTGAAAATTACATAAAAAGTACTATAAATTTAACAACTTTAAAATATTTTAAGAAATAAAAAATCGTTGATTCTTGAAATCCGATAGGTGCAACATAAATTGGAACAGATGGAATAACATATATCATTTGAAAATAACGTAAAAAAAAATACTATTAATCACAATAATTATAAAATTGAAAATATTTAAACATTATATAAGAAATTTATTTGACTCTGACTTAATTGGATTCTTGTATGTAGTATTTTTTACAAGCTATTTAAAATATGTTTAAAAGATAAATTGAAGACCACTAAAAGTGGTAGGTGGTTTTAAGAAGAAAATGTGGGCACAAAGGAAATTCCGAGTTAATCTTTAAAAAAAACATGAAACACCAAATAATGCACACATTTGCTTATCACTAGTCCGATGCCCTGTCCAGATCACCGTCACGGATCTCCCCCTTCTCTTACTTTCACCTTCCCAACGCCTTATATAATTGAACCTCATTTAGAAAAATGATCATTTCCTTTGTGTGCTTTTCTACCATACACGTATTCATTCATAACAGTAACTTTTATCTCTGTATATATATACATAGAGAGAAAAAGAAGAGAAGAAAGACTTGATCTAATGGAGAACGAAGTTGACATAGAGAATGATGGAGGGATGATTGAGGAAGAGAAATTTGATTTAGAGAGAAATTTTTCCACAATTTCAGAGAGTGGTAGTGTAAGAGAGCCTTTGCTCAAATCGAAGAGCAGAGTCAACAATACCTCTCAAATTGCTATTGTTGGAGCTAATGTTTATCCCATTGAAAGCCTCGACTACGAGTATGAATCGTTTTCTCGCTTTGTTCTTTCTTAGATTAGCCAATTCTATGTAGTCAACCTTGAGACGAACAAAGAAAATGAATAGAAGTCGATCTGATGTTTGATGTTTCTACTGCTATCTAACCATTGAACTTTTTACTTTTTACAGTATTGTAGAAAATGACCTTTTCAAACAAGACTGGAGATCTAGGAAAAAGGTTGAGATATTTCAATATATATTTCTCAAATGGACTCTTGTGCTCCTAATTGGATTGAGTACTGGACTTGTTGGTTTCTTTAGTAACATAGGAGTGGAAAATATTGCTGGTTTCAAGCTTCTTCTTACTAGCAACTTAATGCTTGAGGGAAAGTAAGTACAACTTCAATCAACATACTATACGGCGGCACTCTGTTCAATTTATTAAGTTATTTTGATTCCAGAGCAGGTATTTCCAGGCATTTGCTGCTTTTGCGGGTTGCAATGTGGTTTTTGCTACTTGTGCAGCAGCCCTCTGTGCATTTATTGCACCTGCAGCTGCAGGCTCTGGTATACCTGAAGTAAAAGCATATCTAAATGGTATCGATGCTCATTCCATTTTGGCTCCAAGTACATTACTTGTCAAGGTTCATCTCTCCCTCCTTTTCCTTTCTTGTGTACGCCTTGTTGCTCGCTACATGGCCATATCTAAGAAGCACAATTCTATTGAATTAAACTTGCAACAATAACAGTTACGATGTCAATTAAAAATGAGTTTTTGATTAAGGGATAACTGAATATATATTAACACTCAAATTTGATATGCTTTACTTGAGCTGAGGATCTAATAGAAACAAACTCTCTACCTTCACAAGGTAGGGGCAAGGTTACATACACACCACCCTCCCCAGACTCCACTTGTGCAATTACACTAGGTATGTTGTATGTTGTTGTATTAACATTTTGATAGCTATGCTTATTTTTGAGGACTCAGTCCAGTTCATCCTTGATTGTTTCTACCCTTACTATGGACGTCAAATGAAGTAATTACTTTAAAGAAAACTTGTATAGTAAAAAATATGTTGATTCACATTGTTTGGTGTGTTTTAGAAACCTTTAAAACATTGTTTGGATTGGTTTAGATACCTTTATTTAGGTACATATGGCATGGTAATCCATGCATGTTACCATTTCACTTGTTTATTTTTTATTTGGTTTCTCAGACTGCTATGTTACATTGAATTCTGGAGGTATAGTTTATCATCTTTTTTGCTGTATATCAACAGTCTGGCGTTCCCATCACAGTCATCATTTACCACGAAATGATAAGTTACAAACTGAAGCAGTTAGCACCCTAGTTCACATTAAATGATTGTTAGGGTATATTTGTTTGTTCTTCTAATTCTATGGGTTGTGATTTATCTCACCTTCACAAAAACACTTATTCTGACATATTGAATTCCACAGATCTTTGGATCCATTTTTGGCGTTTCTGCTGGATTTGTTGTTGGCAAGGAAGGACCCATGGTCCATACTGGTGCTTGCATAGCAAACTTACTTGGACAGGGGGGTTCCCGCAAGTATCATTTAACTTGGAAATGGCTAAGATACTTCAAAAACGACCGTGATCGCAGGGATTTGATCACTTGTGGTGCTGCTGCTGGTGTTGCAGCTGCTTTCCGTGCCCCAGTTGGAGGAGTTCTTTTTGCTCTTGAGGAAGTAGCATCATGGTCTCTCTCTCTCTCTCTCTCTCTCTCACACACACACACAGAGTTTCACGTACATAACATAATAAACATGCTGAATACTTGCTTGCATTCATAAAAAAGCTTGTATCTCAAAATGTTCAATTGCTCTATTTCATGTTTTAGGTGGCGAAGTGCTTTACTTTGGAGGACTTTCTTCACAACTGCCATCGTTGCTATGGTTCTCAGATCTCTCATACAATTCTGTCGTGGTGGTCACTGTGGACTATTTGGGCAAGGAGGTTTGATAATGTTTGATGTCAATTCAGGAGTATCTAATTACAACACAATAGATGTATTGGCACTTATTTTAATTGGAGTACTTGGAGGTCTTCTGGGAAGCCTTTATAACTATCTTGTTGACAAGGTCCTTCGGACTTACGCCGTCATTAATGAGTTAGTCTTTTAAACCCCTTTTGCCAACGCTATTTGTTTAGTTACTTCTCTCTCAGTTGTTAGCCATTGGAGGCATAGGTGCATGTTCAAGTCCGATGAGTAACAATTTTGAGAAGTAGGCAAGGTTTTCCTGGAGCGTGTCTCACTTCTTCTTTTGATGTTAGATTTGTATTTTTATTTTGTTTCGTTTTCATATTGGACTTCCAGGTAGATAAATATAACTGATCCATACTGATTATGTGGATAGCAGTGAAATTCATCAGGATATTTCATCAAAGCATGCGTACATATTTCAAAAAGTTCATCTTAACTGGGTCCTTTACCTATTGCCACCAAGACTTGTTTGATCAGTGTTTCTTCCCTTTCAAGTTATTTGGTGCTTGTAAAAGATTGACTATGTATGTGTTGGCTTTATTTATTTATTTTGTGATGCCATCTCAATAGTAAGTTACATGTGCCGTTCCACCAGTAGAATTTTCCTGGTGCGTAAACTGTGGTTGTACTCCGGTTATTTTCTTCGACTTATTCTTGGAAACAAAATTATGATATTCTTTTTGCCTGGTTTTCCTTTAGCTAATTTTTGGCAGTGAATTACAGGAGAGGTCCTGCTTTCAAGATCTTGCTTGTCATGAGTATTTCTATCCTGACTTCTTGTTGCTCTTATGGCCTACCATGGCTGGCAAATTGCATTCCATGTCCTGTAGGCTTGGAGGAAAAGTGCCCAACAATAGGTCGCTCTGGAAACTACAAGAATTTCCAGTGTCCAGCAGGGCATTACAATGATCTTGCATCACTCTTTCTGAACACCAATGATGATGCCATCCGCAATTTGTTTAGTTCAGATAATTCAAATGAATTTCACATCTCTACACTTCTAATCTTCTTTGCTGGGGTATATTGCCTTGGCATTATTACCTATGGAATTGCTATTCCTTCTGGACTCTTCATTCCTGTCATACTTGCTGGAGCCTCCTATGGGCGTATTTTTGGTAGAGCCTTGGGTTCGTTGTCCAATCTTAATGTTGGTCTGTTTTCGCTACTTGGTGCTGCCTCTTTCCTTGGTGGTACCATGAGAATGACAGTATCAATATGTGTCATACTCCTTGAGCTTACAAACAATCTACTAATGCTTCCATTGGTGATGCTTGTTCTCCTCATATCAAAAACTGTGGCTGATATTTTTAATAAGGGTGTCTATGACCAGATTGTGAAAATGAAAGGTTTGCCTTTCTTGGAAGCACATGCTGAACCATATATGAGGAATTTGGTTGCTGGAGATGTCTGTTCTGGGCCATTATTGTCATTTTCAGGTGTTGAGAAGGTGGGGAACATAGTACATGCTTTGAAGTATACTAGGCATAATGGCTTTCCTGTGATTGATGAGCCACCTTTCTCAGAGACACCAGAGTTATGTGGGCTCGTTCTTCGGTCACATTTACTTGTTTTGCTCAATGGAAAGAAATTCACGAAACAACGTGTATTGAGTGCCTCCAATATTTTGAGTAGGTTTCATGCATTTGATTTTGCTAAACCAGGATCAGGTAAGGGGCTTAAGTTTGAGGATCTCGTCATCACGGAGGAGGAGATGGAAATGTATGTTAATCTCCATCCTATAACAAATACATCCCCATACACAGTAGTGGAGACCATGTCTCTGGCCAAAGCTGCAATCCTTTTCCGACAACTTGGTCTTAGACACTTGTGTGTTGTCCCGAAGAAAACTGGGGTAAGTCCTCCTCTCCCCTTTTCCCCTCTCCACCCCACCATGTCACTTGTTTCTTTTGCCATTTCTTATTCTTTTTTCAAAGTTTCTTTTATGATAACACTCTTTACACATCGGTTTAGTACATAACGTGTAATGATCTGCATCACAATTTTGATGGGGACTAGGATCTTTAGGCTCATTTGGATGGATTGGAACTTCATTTAAATCAAAAGTATTTGAGATCAATTGAAAATGATCCTAAAAGGCTTAGATGTTGATTGCATGAGTTAAATCTCACTAAATTGTATCCGCAAGTTGTAGGCACTAATACATTACTTATTCTGCATTCTACTATACAATAATGTCTTGAAAATATAGCTATTCTATATTTGCAGAGGGCTCCAATCGTCGGAATCTTAACAAGGCATGACTTCATGCATGAGCATATATCTAACCTCTACCCGCATCTTGTCCCCCACAAGTAGCCAGAGAAGTTTGCTCGTTTCATAGGCAAATAAGCAGCCTATTGTGCATTAGTATTCCTTATTTTTATATTTCCAGAATTACTTTCATTGTAATTCTTTTGGTTTGATTTTTGTACAAACTCCAAATGCACTGATTTTCCTGTATCAAGCTTGTGGTCTTGCTTAGGGGTGGAAAATGGGTTGGTTGAGCTGAGGTACCCTGCCCAAAGCTTGCTTGGGCTAAGACGAACTGAGTCAAGATGGCTAAACGATCGGTCATAATTCAACCAATTCAATTTGATTTGTTTTTCTATTTCCTTTTAGAGATATTGTTGTTTTTATCTCAATTTATGTGACACTATTTGATTTGACACCGTTTATGAAAAAGAAAATTTTTAAAACTTGTTGTCTAAAACAAGTAACTTGCGGTTATAAATAATTTCATTCAAGGTAAATGGGTGATTTTAAATTTGAAAATTTCTAATTATGCAAAGGTGATATTACTAAAAAGGCAAGGCGCCACATAAATTGTGGAGTGAGTAATAAATTTTCTTAATCGAATATCCACAAACAAGTCTTCATAAATATTTTTTCCTCTCTTTTAATCTGTTTGTCTTACCCTTTTTAGTTTATTTTAAAAAGAGTTGACTTTTTTTTGCTGACTTTTTACTTCTAGCTTTTTGATATGATGTGTCTAAAATTATAAGATTGAACGATATTTGGTATATTTTACATATTTTTAGTTTAAGACCACTCGTTTTACTCCTCTCAAGAAGCTCTCATTTTTTTGCTCCCTTGGTAACTTGAACTAGTGGTGTACGCAAGATTTTTTGTAAGCGGTGTCAATTTTTAAAATCAAAAGCAATAAATAAAATATTATAACATCATATTTTTTAAAAAAATAACAAAGTATAAATAAAATACAATTCACGTAACTACTATACCTTTTTCTAAAAACATTTTTTTAAAAAAACTATAAAAAAAAATTCCATGAGTTTTTTTTTTTTTTTGAAATATATTCAAAAGAATTTTTAAAATAATAATATTAAAAAAAAAATTATATAGAGTACCAAATGATTACTAAGCAACTTATTATTTATGAAGTTTCATAAATTGTTCTTAATTAATTTTGTATTTTTGTTGATGAGTAAGAAGGGGAAAGAAAAAATATATATCAAAATGACAACTTCCAAATTCAAACACGCGACCTTGACCATGGAACTAACACACCTAACCAGCTAAGTTGATCGCACTTTTTTGTCAAAGAAGGTTATTAGAGTTACTTAACCTATCTGTACACATATTGTAATTTATTTATTCTTGTGTACCACTTGTGTAATACTTAGATAATATTTTGTTATATAATATTCTCTACCTCCACATTGGGGGTTAGGTTTTCCACCCTAACATGGTATCAGCCTAATCTATCCTACTTCTATCCTACTTCTCCCTCCCGCCGCCGCCCCTCTCCTGCTGCTGCTGCCGCCTCTCTTTCTCTTTCTCTTCCTTCGCTGCTCCTCTTCTCCTTTCGATCATGGCTGCCTCCTCCACCAGCGATGCCACTCTTCCCATTGCCACGGTTTTACACATGCTTACCATTAAGCTCTCCTCCACCAATTATCTCTATTGGAAAAATCAGATGCTGCCCCTACTTTCTTATCAACGCTTATTGGATCATGTTGATGGATCCTCCGTAGCTCCTCCATCGTCTCTTCTTACGGATGGCAAAGAGGTTCTTAATCCTCTTTATGATGCCTGGCTTGCGATTGATCAACGGGCTGTCATCATCCTTAATTCTTCCCTTACGGAAGAGGCGGTCTCTGAAATTTTGGGTCTCACAACAGCCCGCCAAATCTGGGTTGCGCTTGAATCTGCCTATAGCAATTCTTCTGTTGAACGCGTTCATAATCTGCGCGATCAACTTCGTCAATTGGTCAAAGGTTCATTATCTGTTGCTGAATTTGGTCGTCAATTTAAATCCGTTTGTGATCAGTTGGCTGCCATTGGTCAGCCTGTTGATGATATCGATAAACTTCATTGGTTTTTATGCGGCTTAGGAGCCTCTTTTGAGACTTTCTCCACTGCCATTCGTGCCACCAAACCGGCGCCTACCTTTCGCGACTTACTCTCACAGGCGGAGAGTCATGAACTTTTTCTCAAGTCCCTTCATGGTGCCTCATCCTCGCTGCCTGCTGCCTTCACTGCCCAGTCGCCTCGGCAGTCCTCTCCCGTCAGCGGTCGTGGTCGCTCTAACCGAGGCAGTGGTGGTTCGGGTGGTCGTGGTCGTGGCCGCAGGCCCCCTCACTGCCAATTATGTCGTACTGATGGCCACTATGCAAGTGCTTGTCCTACTCTTGCTACCTTTGCCGCTCAAGCTGCCTCTCGTGACGCCAACTTGGCTCAAGCGTTCAATGCTCAATGTCATGTCACTACTTCTGCCCCTGATTGGTATGTTGATTCCGGGGCCACTGATCACATGACTTCGTCTTCACCAAGTGTTCCTCATGCTTCTCCATACTCCGGCAATGCTAACGTGACATTTGGAAATGGTACTGCTCTTCCTATCACTCATACGGGTTCCTCTACTGTTTCTAATAATCTGCACTTGCGTGATGTTCTGGTTGTTCCACATCTTGCCAAGAATCTTTTGTCCATTAGTAAACTAACACATGATAATCCGGTGGATGTTCTGTTCTCTAAATCGTTTTTTCAGATTCAGGACAGAAAAACGAAACAGGTTCTAACTCGAGGCAAATGTGAGAATGGGCTATATGTTTTGCATAATGAGCATCAAGCTTTGGCGGCTACTACAAATTCAAGTTTGAAGGCATCTTATGAACTTTGGCATAGTCGGTTAGGGCATGTTGCCTTTGATACTGTTTTACTTTTACATAAGTTAGGTTCTTTGTCTGTTACTTCTATTTTACCCAAACCGGTCATTTGCTCTTCTTGTCAACTCTCTAAAGGACACCGTTTGTCATTTGATTTAAATAATAAACGATCTTTGCATCCTTTGGACTTAATACATTGTGATTTGTGGGGCCCTGCGCCTATTACATCTACTGATAACTATAGGTATTATGTGGCCTTTGTTGATGACTACTCTCGCTTCACTTGGTTTTATCCTCTCAAAACCAAGTCTGGATTTGCCGCTGTTTTGTCTGTTTTCATGAAGTTTGTGCAAACTCAATTTTCTCGGAAAATTAAGGTTTTTCAAAGTGATGGAGGCACAGAGTTTGTTAATCACACTGCTCGTCGACTATTTGAAGAAAATGGCACTTTTCACAGGTTATCTTGTCCGTATACGCCTCAGCAAAACGGCAGAGTTGAGAGAAAACACCGTCACATCGTGGAGACTGGTTTGGCCATGCTTTTTAATGCACATGCTCCTACCTCTTATTGGGTAGATGCGTTCAGCTCCGCTGTTTATATCATCAATCGTCTACCTTCGAAGGTTTTGACCAACAAGTCTCCTTTTGAGCTCTTATTTTCTGAGAAGCCCAATTATCGTACCTTCAAGGTCTATGGCTGCCGAGTATTTCCATATCTTCGAGACTATACAAATCACAAGTTATCTCCTAGAAGTCTTCCGTGCATCTTCATCGGTTATAGCTCTCAATACAAAGGTTATCGGTGTCTTGATCCGGCAACGTCTCGCATCTATGTTACTCGCCATGCTCGTTTTGATGAGCACTCTTTACCTTTTTCGGGCGCTTCTTCATCAACGGACTTAAACTCCTTGCATCTCTCAACCTTTTTGGAGCCGTCTTCCATGCCGGCAGAATCCTTCGTGATCACTGGTTCTTCGTCCTCGCCAGCCTCAGCGCCTTTGCCTTCGCTATGTCCTCCTTGTTTGGATGGTCTTCACAGTGATACCCCGGCAGTATCCCAGCCATTACATGCTGCTCCGTCTGATGTTTCACCCGCTGCAGTGCCGCCAGTCCTTGTTCCTTCCACATCGTCTCGGGTCGGTCTTCCTTTGCCACATCCTGCTGCTGCCTCATCTCTGCCGACTTTGGCTGCCGATTTGGGTGATTCTTTGGCTCCAACTCAGCTCCCTGCATCAGTGTCCACTCCAGCAGTTCACCCCATGGTAACTCGGTCCAAGACGGGCATTTTTAAACCTTCCACTAAACATCAAGCCAACTTAGCTCATCTTGACACTCATCACCTCTTTAGCGCTTTATTTGCTTCTTCTGAACCAAGAGGGTTCAAGTCGGCTGCTAAGCACTCACAGTGGATGGCTGCAATGCATGAGGAAATGTCTGCTCTAACTCAAAATGCTACGTTGACATTGGTGCCTCGTCCGCGATCCAGTAATGTTGTTGGTTCCAAATGGGTTTTTCGCACTAAGTACAACTCAGACGGGTCTGTTGAACGTTTCAAAGCGCGACTGGTGGCTCAAGGCTTCACTCAAATCCCTGGCTTAGATTATTCCCACACCTTTAGTCCGGTGGTTAAGGCTTCTACGGTACGCATTGTCTTATCTCTTGCCGTTATCAACAATTGGAAGCTTCATCAGCTTGATGTCAAAAATGCCTTCTTGCATGGTCATCTGAATGAAGTTGTTCATATGGAACAACCCCCTGGCTTTGCAGACTCTCGGTTTCCTGATCATGTGTGTCGCTTGAACAAAGCGTTATACGGCCTCAAGCAGGCTCCGCGTGCTTGGTTTCAGCGATTAAGCTCCTTTCTTCTCACCAATGGTTTTACGTGCAGTCGCTCAGATACATCTCTGTTTGTTTTCAAACGCTCCTCCTGCATTATGTACCTGCTCGTCTATGTTGATGATTTAATTCTCACCGGAAACCGAACTGACCTCATGGTTGCGTTTATCTCTCGTCTAAACCAGGAGTTTGCTATTAAAGATCTTGGAGCTCTCAATTATTTTCTTGGTCTTGAAGTGACCTACACTGATAATGGGTTATTTCTCAGCCAATCCAAGTATGCTCGTGATATCCTTGAACGTGCTGCTTTACTTGATTCTAAGCCTGTGCACACACCCTTAGCTCCTCATGAGTCCTTCATCACCGCTGGTGATCCTTTTAAGGATCCAACTCATTATCGGTCTCTAGTTGGCGCATTGCAGTACCTTACAATTACTCGTCCGGATCTGTCCTATGCAGTGAATCAAGTTAGTCAGTTCTTACAGACACCGACTGTTTTTCATTTCCAGTGTGTCAAGCGCATTCTTCGGTATGTCAAAGGCACACTTGCCTATGGCCTGTTGTTCACCAAGCCGCATAATGTCTCTATTCTTGGTTACTCGGATGCTGATTGGGCCAGATGTCTCGAAACTCGCCGTTCTACTTATGGATACTCTATTTTCCTTGGTGGAAACTTAGTATCCTGGAGTGCTAAGAAACAACCGACTGTCTCCCGCTCCAGTTGTGAATCGGAGTATCGAGCCATGGCGAATACTGCGGCTGAAATTGTATGGATCACTCACTTGCTTCGGGAGCTCCATGCCTTGCCTCCTGATCGCCCCACGCTGCTCTGTGACAATCGGAGTGCACTCTTTCTCACACAGAATCCTGTGTCTCATAAGAGGGCGAAACACATTGATCTGGACTATCACTTCATTCGGGAGCTTGTGTCGTCTGGTAAACTCTACACTAAGTTTGTTCCAACCACGCTTCAGGTGGCTGACATCTTCACCAAGAGTCTTCCTCGGCCTCAGTTTGAATCTTTCCGCACTATGCTTGGCCTTCGTCCACCACCGTTTCGCTTGAAGGGGGGTATTAGAGTTACTTAACCTATCTGTACACATATTGTAATTTATTTATTCTTGTGTACCACTTGTGTAATACTTAGATAATATTTTGTTATATAATATTCTCTACCTCCACATTGGGGGTTAGGTTTTCCACCCTAACAAAGGTCACTTTATAAGATATATCTTCTATATCTCCTTTTGCCTTTAATCTATAATATATTAAAAGCATGAAGGTCCTTAATAATGTTGATTGAACTTTTTTCCCTTTATGAAAAGACTCCTCTGTAAACAAAATCATCTTTTCACCATTTTTCTTAATTATTATATCATTATTTTATTTACTATTTCTCTCATTATTATTTAATTATCTTTAAGAAATTATTATTAAGAGCAAATTCTTTTTTAAGTATATAATTCTAGGGTAGATTTCGTGTAAAAAATGTCATCAAGTTAAAGGTGATTTAAAATTTTCCTTTTAAGTGCATAATCCTAGAATTCTAGGGGTAGGGATTCGTATGAAATCAAACATTAGGATAAAGATATTTTAATTTTTCCTTGTGAGTGCAAAATTCTTACACAAGGGTTAGGATTTTACTTTATATATATTATTGTAGGTGTTGAATTATTATTATTATTGTTTTCCGCTGAACTTCATAACGTTATTAATTATATTGTGCTTGATCTACTTTATGGTTGGAAAACAAACTAAATTCTAATAATCATTGTGTTGGATAGAATTTTTTGTATCCTGATAGAGTAAATATTATTAGAGCAATTATTGAGTAGAAATTATTTTTCTGATGGTTTAAATTTTGTTTAAAAATTAAAATCAAAGTTTTATACAATTATTTCTTATCTATTTCAGGTATTTACTAATGACACCAAATCAGGTTCGGAATAAGCAGGTAGTAATGGAATCCAGTACTTCCTTCGGGTTGATTTTTTGTTTTAAATTATTACACACTAATAAATTATCAGAATTTTTTTCTTTTAAATATTTCTGCCATCTTTGTATGTTCAGCAATGGGGAGGCAAGATTTTTAGTTTTTGAATTCTAAATAAGCTCTTCTTTTGATAGTCTTCTAAATCACAATTTTTAAAATTTACTAGGTTCTTCATATATTATTTATACTTATCAAATAAATGTTTTAATATAAAGATAAGGTTTAAGTCAAAATAACTAGATTCTATCGCATCCACAGTTAGAGAGTTGTCTTCATCCCTGTATGTTAGAAGATACTCCCTCCGTCTAACAATACTTGTCCACTATACTATTTTGGTATATCCAATAATACTTGTCCACTTTATGAAATCAATGGATAATTTTACACTTAGTTCCTAATTTATCCTTATCATTAATTATAGTCATCTCCCTGTTACATTTTTCAATACATTGTATTTATTATATTCAAAGGGTAATATAGTAAAATCACCTTTCTATTTATTGTTTCTTAAAGGGTGTGCCAAGTTACTACTCACTCTGTCCAACAATACTTGTCCACTATTGACTTGGCACACCCCTTAAGAAACAATAAAAAAAAAATTGTATTTCATTGTGCCTAATTTTTAATTCTTTTTGAAATTTTAAAAAATAATATTTCTCAAAATGTGGTATTGATCATTCTAGTGTGAAACTGAAAGGTAATATTTGATAAAAATTATGTTAGTGTTCGTTGTGGTATAAAATTACTAGTTGGAAAAATATTTATAAAATTATTAACAAATGTGCATTATGTGATATAAATTGTGGTATAAAAGTTGGTGTTCAGACTATCAATTTAGCAAGAATATTATACCATATTCTAATCCAACAATATACCTCAATATAAATAATTTTATATATGAATCCGTTGAAATTTTCATAGTTTTTTTTATATCCAAAATGTACAAATTTCTTGCAGTGTACAATAGGTATAAGGTTGAATTAGGATGTCCAAATGAAATATGCGGACAACTTCAAGGGGCCCTCGATGACTTAAGCCTATAATATACTAACTTATATCATATTTCATACCAACATGGTATCATATAAAATACCAACCTTCATTGAAATAAATACTACCATTTAGACACCAAATAAAATAGTAACTTATACCACATATCACTCCAACGTGGTATCATATAATATACTCCCAAATTTCCTTGAAATATATGCTATCATATTGTCACTATATAATATACTAACTTATACCATATATCATATCAACGAAATTTCATTTAATATACCAATTTTTATTGAAAGAAATACTACCAATTAGATATCATATAATATACTAACTTATACCATATATCACCCCCTAACTACCGTGAAATCATATAATATATTAACATTTATTGGAATAAATATTTTCTAATATATTAACATTGTGTTAATTGATTTACATCTTTTTTATTTTTAATTATTCTTTTTAAACCATAACGAAACCAACCAAATCGTTTATAACATAAAATACTATTCTGAAAAAAAAATGTTTATTCAAAATTATTAAAAACGACAATCAATTCTTAAACATTTTTCAGAATGAACTATGGAAAAAGGAATGATATTAATTAATGATTGAGATATTTTGAGGTTATGAAAGAGAAACATTAAATAACAATTGAGATATTTGGGGAAAGTAAATAACAAAATGGAGTAAATTAAGGAATTAAAATTTTATTTGTTATAGAATTGTGCGTGGGTTATTTTTCCTTTTATTGTTTTTTTTTTAATTTTGTTTTATTTTGTAAAGATTCTATTGCTATTGGTGTAAAGTCAAACTATTGTTATATAGGTGTTATTTATTTTCTTAAATTGTATATTTCTATTTTTATCCTTTTCATGCTAACTTGCTCGAAATGTGTTTGACATTAAATATGGTTTCAAATAAGTTAATTTCCTTTTCTTCCAACAACAAATTCACTCGTTTTCAGTTTTCCTCAAAACTTCATCTAATGTTCTGAGACGTAGAGTTAAGGTTTCTTGATTTCTCCACATAGCTATAAGAAAAACACATCATCCCCTTGTTTAAGCATTATATGCAAGACCATTTATCTTTTATATTCATATGATGGTTGAACAAATTATAAACTTTAAACGCAGTAAAAGAAGTAACAATATATTTACTAGGAGAAAGTGG